>JAVBHV010000082.1:0-252500 GCA_033992175.1 Spiraea crenata | reverse complement strand
TGGCCTCCAAAGTGCACGAAGCACATGCTACATAGCTTTCTGGCTATGGGGAAGCAACTGAAACCAAGTTTAAAATTCAAGAAGGTCTCGGTCGCGTGCCCCATTGTTCCTTGCCGCTCACTGTTGATTATTTATTTATTTTCTTCAAATAAAACTAAAAGTTTTTATGTGAAAAACTAGCCATCCTATCTGCACCATACAATTACAAACCGCGAAAAAAAACCCCAAATACATCGTCTTCGTCGTCTCGCTCTTAGTTCCCGAACCTCTCCAAAGCCATCTCTGCCAATATCTCCAAATTCAAATCTCTCAAGTGGAAGCATCTAGATTTGTTTCGATACAGCGAGAGTCCTTTATAAGCCCCAACATTCAATCTCCTCCCTCTCAATTTTCCTCTAAAACCCCAAAAACCAAATCTGAAAGCGATACAGATTGAGACCGCTAAACTCGCTGGCCGATCATTCGGAGTTTTGCAATTCCGATTTCGGGTATGGAGAAGAACCCGTTAGCGACATGGATCTTCTTGTGGGCGTTGCTCTTCCTCTTAACAATGGAGGCCAAAACCATCGATCATTATAAGGTAAAGTTCTCAAAATCCTCTCATTCTGCTATGTCAACGAATTGAATGTAAAGATGGAAACTTAGATTTTTTCCAAGGTGCAGTTGGATTTTGAGCTTAGAATGAAAAGAAATTTTGACAATTAGGATGGAAATGCAAAATTTGGTAAATTATGCTCGAAAGGAAGAGAATTTAACCATTTTTTCTAAACTTTTAACCGATTAATTCTAGCTTTGTAATGACTGATCATGTGTAAAAATTCGGGTTTCGAATTGTTATCAGGTCCTTGGAGTGGAGAAGAATGCTGGTCAGCGTGAAATTCAGAAAGCATTCCACAAGTAAGGGCATAATGTGCTTAATTCTTTGTGCTGGGCTGGTGAAATGCATTTGTTTTATGATTTATTGATGCAAGGGCATAATGTGCTTAATTCTTTGTGCTAGGCCGTGAAAGTTTAGCACTTGATATAACATCTAAGCTCATTTATGATATGTTGACATGTATAAATTAGGAAGGTCATGGTGTGCAAAGTGTTGTCATCGGTTTGGGTCTAGTTGGGGATTTTCCCAGTGGCAATCTTTAGATTTTCAGCAGGGCCAAACTTGGCACTGTAGCTCAGATGTTCAACTTGAAGATTGTTTGAATAGATGGGAGGTAACTGTCAAATGTTTTTGCATTATATATCTTGAATGCGTCTTTACAACATTTAACTGTCAGAATAAGCAGTGCTTTGTTCTTTCTCGTCGAAGTTGTTTTTGTGAGACTAGTCTATGTTTGATACTAGTAAGACAATAAAAAATTGATACTTGCATCCAACATTAACATCAATGTTTGTCGATTTTCTCTACATCTGATCAGGAAAATGTCTGTGTTTTCTTAGGGTAATTTTATTATGTTAATTCATATTTAAGGATATATAAGTGGCTCTTTACATTAACCGTAAACTTGCACTCGTAATACATATGTTTTACACAGACATACATATACATGCATGTGTACTCAAACTGGTATTTGTTACTTGCTTTTACCTTACTGAAGCTCACTTGAATAATGCCCTCCAGGCTTTCTCTTAAATACCGTCCGGACAAGAATAAGGAAAAGGGAGCACAAGCAAAGTTTTCTATCCTATTGTAGTAGCCACATCCTCATAGTTGGTACTTTAATGTTGATTTATTTCTTGCCATTAATCTTCACAACACTACCTTCCTCTCAATCCCAAGTATATTATATATGTGTGTATACATGTGTGTGTATATATATATGTAGAATATACATGTAGTATATTATATATGTGTAAGAAATCTTATGTGTAAGTATTAGATGATCAACATGTAATTCTATTGAACTAAATATATTGGAGTCTCAACATGTATTATATATGTGTAAGAAGTCCTATCTGTTTCTGGCAGTAAAATGTTATGGGATATATGCAACTTTTCTGCAAAGCTTAATGTTTTCAATCCTATCGCAGGGTACATAATGAATGAGTATTAGCTCATGCTATGCTCAGTACCATACTGACTTCCATAAGTTTAAAACCCATGTGATTATGTAAGGAACCATCTTCACGGTTCAAAATCTTTTGGTGTAGCTTACAGTTTCCATTAATAGGAATACTATACACTTAAATATAATAAGATATTCTCATCTCTTCTCTTTTCTGTATTAAGGTTCTGCTGCAGTTTTCAAGGTGAATTCACATATAGATTGAATCAAATTTATGTTTTTCCTTGAGTTTTCAGGCATTTCTAATTTGAAGAATATAAATCATGTGTTTGTGGTTACGCTATTTTGCTGTTTTAGACTCCCTCTGCTATGATGTCTATTTAGATGGTATTCCGTTGAAAATTCGTTCTTAAGAAATTCTAGGAGAAGTCAGACTCTCTAACGTTTCTATGAGCATCAGTTTTACCAAAATAAATTGGGTTATTGAATTTTTGGTAAATCCATTTAGTTGACATAAATTCCAAGGAATTTTCCTGACAGATTTTTACTTTTGTTAACCATTGCATGAACAACTAAGCTACAGAGCTCTAAATGACCTGTATTTTTTATATGTTGTGCATCTCCGTATCTACTTGCTTACTGCAAATTTTCGTGACTATTTGTTATGTTTCAGATTTATGGTAAATTGTTTTCTGACCTATGTTCAAGGTGGATTTTGTGTTGGCAATTTCTGCTACTTGCCTTTTGTCATAGTTTCTGTCTATCTGTCCTTTTGAAGCATTTTGATAGTTTTCGGGTACCTTGTAAGCTTTTTGAATAAGTTGCATGTGATTTCTAAATTATTGTGAAACACATAGAACTAGATTTGTCATACACTTGTAGTTGTTAGTTTCTGCTACTTGTCAGACTCATGATCAATGAATCTGTTTGGTAGGAAAACTGTTTTGTTTTGTTTTCATTGATCGTTAATCATGTCTATCTGTTTTTTCAAAATATATTGAGGTCTGATGATTCTACCTTTTACTAGGAACTTTGAGGATGTTGTGACCCTCAATGGTTCTAACTTTAAGAAGTGGAGAGAGCAAGTGGAAACAGAAGATGGACATCTACTTGTCCAGCCGGGAATGAGATTTTGCATTTACTGGTGTGGAGCCTGTACCAATTTTTGAAGATACTCCATAGTTTTAGGATGATCCGAGGAAATAGTGGGCACAGGCAAACAGAATGTGCAAAAACTCCATGAAGAAGGCTATGACTAGTAGCTTCAAGGGGGCTATTCCTGATAAATTGAAGGAGTCAGACAAATTTGAGGGAACTAACAGTGTTAGAGACAGCATACTGAGACAACACATCATGAAGCTGCTTCAGTATGCAGGGAAGTTAAGTGCATTGGAGGTGCCATTACCTGAAGTTGTTGTAGTTTTGACCACACGGAACTCACTGCCTATAAAGGTTTCCTACAATACAAAGAAGGAAAAGTAGAGCCTTGAAGATCCAATATATCACTGTGTGGAAGAAGAGGATCAGCTCAAGAGTGAGAGCAAAGATAGTGAATTTGGTTCATATCTTCACTTAATCTTAAAGTCCCCTGTTTCGTTGCTAGTTCGGAGGCAGAGAAATACCTAATTTGAAGAGGTAAGTTTCGATTCGAGTTGTTTTATGTTTTGGGCTTCGTTAATTCAACTTGTTTTCTGTTCTGGGTTGGGTTTTCTCTTCGAGGAACCAAAGAGTGAGGGCTTGAATTTTGGATTTTATGATTTTTTGTTCTGGATTTTAATTTTGAGTTTTCTCTTCTGCGTTTCAGTGAAGTGGTTTCCTTCATTTCAGTAAGGAGGAGACGGAAACGAGAATGAGAACGAGCAATGGCAGTGGCTGTGACAGATCGACTGCTCGCTCTGAGGTTAGTTGGAGTGATTCTGAATTCAATCTTGATTTTTGGAAGTCTGGTTTGTTCGGTGTTTAAGTTATTGA
This sequence comes from Spiraea crenata, assembly GCA_033992175.1. Lineage (NCBI taxonomy): Eukaryota > Viridiplantae > Streptophyta > Magnoliopsida > Rosales > Rosaceae > Spiraea > Spiraea crenata. Next base: position 248,526 of record JAVBHV010000082.1, on the reverse strand, counting down.
TCTGTTGATTATGTTTTATTAAATGTTGAAATTAAAATTGGGGATTTAAACTCTTGCATTTAATTTGGTTTGTCTAATTTTATGTTTGTAATTTCTAATTGAGTCCTTGCTAAATATGAAGAGTTTTTGACTACTCAGCAGACTTCTGAAGTAGATTTCTGCTGCCATCTTTATTGCTGGTTGCATGTCGTGAGTTGTATCTGATTCATGAATTTAGATGAATCATTGAAATGCATATCTTTGTGCTGCATCACCGGGCCTGGAAGTTAATTTTTCATGGACAAGATGGGGATGTTATTGGAGATTCACTCTAGTAAGTAACTGTAAGAAGCAGCATAATTTGCATCTGCAAGTTCTTCGGCTGAAGCCTTAAGTAAAACTTTAGTTTTGAAGGCAAAATGCTTATGGTGCCAAGCTGTGAACTGAGTGATATGGTTAAGGCATTTCATGCTGGTACAGACATTAGCTTTTGTTAGTTTTCCACTGTACCTATGGATGCTATAGTTGTGGGCAATAGCCTAAAGTTCTTTTTTTGTAGTGAAGCTCAGTTGAGAAGAGTAACATTTTTATGTGGATTGACGGGTTCGTTTGGTTTACTTTCCTTGTGTGTCAATAGTGCTGTGTCCCAATGTTTTTATGTGGGCTTGATGTACAGCTTGCCTAATGGAGCAATTCCAGTTACGCGTACTCCATGTTGAATGTGAAGAGTTTGGATTAATTTACATTGTTCTGAAGTAGATGTATCATATACCATCTTAATTGATCTTTAAGTTTTCTTTCCTGAGATGTGTTGTGTCTAAATCATGAATTTGATGTATTCCTGAGAGGTCTTGTTAGTATATTCTTTGCTGCAACATAAGTTTATAATGTACAAGGTTTGGTTTAAGATGATCAATAAGAGTCAGTACATCCCTGGTCTCTCCACGCTACTTCATCTTATGGTGCATATTAGTAAGTCTTAAGGTTTGCAGAATCTCTTTTTCAGATTTAACCTTGGTGAAGAAGCTTACTGATGGCATTTCCGATTGCCTATTTTAGAATTGCCATTTACATCTTGGAATCACTTCTCTTCATATGGCAGCACTGTATACACCTACTTTTGGATTTAGGGGCTTTTCTTTCTAAGGTTACCATGCAAGATGGAGCTACAATTGATCTAATAGGTAAGTTTAACTACATGCTGGAAGTTGTAAGTACGGTGCAATTGATTGGATGACAATTTTAAAAAGTTTTAATACCAAATTAGTTTGATTTTGGTAGTTGTGCTGTCTCATATGTATTCTCTCTTTAGTTTATAATGATAGAGCTCATGTATTGAGAACAAAGCATCAATCATATTAATGGCTCATTAGAGATGCTCCTTCAAATGTCTAAATTTTGCCCTAAAATATAGTGTTAGTGAATACTATTTTCGATAATGGCTTCTGTGTTGCAGTTATTTATCACTAACAGCACCGTGTATGTGCATTGTAACCAAGATCGTCGTCCGAGCAACTTCCTTGAAGTTTCTTGCAGGTAACTTTGGCTTGAATATGGCATATGTTGTTTCATGTATTCAGCTTTACCTAATTGTGTTGGTTTTCTTTTTTACTTGACAGAAATTGAATCAGTATTTGACCTTATCTATTGCATTACATTCAAGCTCATGGATGGAATCATATGTACCAGTTTTTCTTTTTCTTTTTTGGGTAGTTTTGGTTGCTTTTTGATTGGGAGAATGAAATATATGTTACCTTTAGTTTGTACTTGAGAGTAACTTTTGGTACAAATATGGTCTTTTCGTACTAGCCTCTGCTTTTGGGTATGTATGTAGGAGGTTTTAGAGAACTAGGATGGAACCATTATTTTTTGGAATAGTTCTGATTGCTGCTTGGTTGGGCGAAAATACTAATTAGGGGGAGTTGTAGTACAATGTGTTCTTTTGGTAAACCCATAATTGAATCAACATGTACGAAAGTAAACCCTAAATAACAAAATTGAATTTGACTAGTACAAATCCAAATCAACTAGGTTTCAGAGTTTAATTTCTCACACAATCGAAATTAACAAAAGTTACGCTTTTGTAAAAGTTCAATTTCACACCAATTTAAGTAAACAATTAAGACTTAGTTCGAGAAGTCGCGAAGCCCAACAGAGATGACAAACTAAAGAAGCATGACACGGAGAGCAACTACTTTGATGGTCTTGAGATGGTGTTCGCAATGATGTTCGCGGACTTGTTTGGTTTTGTGACATCACTGCTAGACCACCATGGAATAACTTGACCTGCACAGAGAGAGAGAGAGAGAGAGAGAGAGAGAGAGAGAGAGAGAGAGAGAGAGAGAGCGGTTTTAGAACTCCATAGACAACTGAAATAGACAAATTCATTGTCTATTGCACCTTTTTACATCCTGCAACAGTTTTCAACTATACCGTTGTTTAGCCACCATTAATAAAGGGGTATTTAGTACTAGTGTATGCGAATGATAAATTGCATATAATTTGAAGTGGTTAATTTTTTTATGACTGTTCCACCTAAGCATCGGAGGGTCTTGAGCCGGCATCCCACCTGTGCTCTTTCTGTGGCTTCTTTCTGTGCAGGTTCGCTGTTGGCCGAGAGTCAGCCGCGAAAGGCCCCGTCAATTGGTCACTTCGGAAATCTTCCAATTTAGTCCGCTTCATAATTACATTTCTTTTTGCAATCAGCATTTGTTGATATGATACCTCTATCGTCCACATGTCACTCCCGCGAAGCACCACATAGACAACTTCCTCTTTCCATGAGCACGCCTTGCGAGGCTCGCCACCACGGCACCAACTACGACACGGCCGTGATAGCACGTTCTATGGATCCGCCTTATTGCCACCTTCGCATAGAGCCGCTAACCCGGTTCATACGATGAGTATCGAAGTTTGTGTAACGTTTCAAAATATCGACAAACTACTTGGCCAACATGCACTAGTCCTACATCGAACAAGAAAGGCCTGGAGCATCCTCACCTCCTCTATAAAAGGAGACCTCTCTCCTTGCTCAAAATGATGGCAATCCCCCTCTCAGACTTCCTTTCCTTCCCTACTTGGGACCTCTTCCAGGACCTATCCCTTCCTCCTCAGATCCGACTTGGATCCTCTCTCAGGATTCCAACATCCCTTCACCTTCTCAGGTATAAACCCATACCGCCTAAACATTACACCCACATCCGTCATTCGCTACCCTAAGCATTAGAGCGTCTTAGGCCTGTACCCCACCAGTACCTTCGATACTTACTCGTTCATGTGCAGATCAGTTCGTGACCGAAGACATCTTCCCGACTCTGTTTATACCATACCCGAACCAGCCGCATGTCACTCTAAGAACAAGCCACATAGGCAATTCCCTACTTTCGGGAAGCACGTGGTCCCCACACGGAGAACAATCCGACCACGTGTGTATGTTACGGGACCACCATGTTACCACCTCTGCAATGGGCCGCTAATCCGCTCTATACGACAAGTATTGAGGCCCGCGCAACGTCCCAAATCATAATCAAAATAAGGCAACTTGGGCCTTAATCCTCATAAGGTTCCCAAAGCTAACTTGGGCCTTAAGCCTCAAAAGACCTCCAAAGCCAACTTGGGCCTTCAGGCTCCAAAGGCTCTCAAAGGCCCAATAAGGGCAACCTTAGCTCACTTGGAAACCCTAGTTTCCTTTACTATAAATACTCTTTCACTTTCATGAGTCAAAGGTATTCATTTCCCCATACTCAAACTAATTACTCTCACTCACTCAATATTTGCTCTCACCAACTCCCTTCTTTACATTTACTATATTACCCCTTCATCCGCAAAGCTGACTTAAGCATCGGAGCACCTTAGGTCGGTATTTGCTTCCCTTGCAGATTCGCAGAAGGTTGCCTTTCCGTTACATTTTGGATCAAGAAGTCTACCCATGATATCCCTGCTAGCCTCACTTCAATAGAATACCACATCAATCGAACTCGGATCCTGTTCATACCATACCCAAACCGGCCACATGTCATCCTAACAAGAAGCCACCAAGGCCTCCACAAGCCTCCAAGAAAGGGCAATGTAAGTAGCTCATCCCACATTACCCACATATTACAAGAAGGTCCAAACCCTTCCCTATAAATACTTGTCAACCTTCACAAGTCAAAGGTAATCTTTAATACACTCACCAAACACTCTCTACTTGCCTTTAAGATTTACCTTCCTCCTTACGCTGACTTAAGCATCGGAGGTTCTTAGGCCGGCACCCCATCGATGCTCTTTCGTGTCTTCTTTCCGTGCAAGTTCACTGTTGGCCAGAAACATCCCCATCCGGGAACACTATCCGGGAACATTGCTCACTTACCGGCCCAGGCCACCACGAGGCCGAATAGTCCTTTCTCGCTTCAAGGCCGGATCCACCTACTTAGAGCTAGCCTCCTAGCTCTCTGAAACCGAAGACCGACTAAATTCACCCCCCTTACATGGACTATTGCCCTAAACCATTTTTAGACATCAACAGGTTAACAATGCATGCTATCCTCACAAATCTTATGATGCTTCTATATAAGTGATCTACGCACTCAAGGAGGCAAGAAGAAACCGGAGAGGAAAGCAACTAAACAAATATGAGAGTTTTCAAAATGTTTATGAATGTTTGAATACAAAAACCCTAGCAACTAAAGGTGGTGAGGTTAACATTAAATAAGCCAAAAGGATAAGGAATGGATGGCCAACATTAACTGACAAAACTCATCTTTTAAACAACTTAGGCAGATTCGAGTTACTGGGGATCAGTTGACTTTCCACTGGATAAAAGCATGTCCGGTTAAAAGCATTGATCAATCTGTCAGAAAAGTAGTCAACGTTCACGTACATGAAATAGATGATTAGTCACGAAAAACCTGAAATCCTTATTCTAATATTTACAAAACCTTAAAGTGTTTGAAAAGTTTTGACTCAATAAAGTAAGGACCTAGGTTTTGACACAAATAAATTATGCAAGTGATCATTAAATGTGAATGCATCTTCAACAATCATCTATCTTCAATCTTCCAAGTTGTTGATGTCTGAAAATGGATCAGGTTAACGGTCAATGTGAAGGGGTGATTTGAATCGTTCTTGTGGTGTCGGGAAGCTAGGAGGCTAGCTCTAAGTGGGTGAATCTGGTCTGGGATTGGGAAGAAGAGGTTCGGCCTCGAGTGGAGCTTGACCGATCAAGGAGGGATGTTCCTAGATGATGTTCCCGGATGGTGATGTTCACGGTCAACAGTGAACCTGCAAGGAAATAAGACACGAAAGTGCACCGGTGGGGTGCCGGCCTAAGACCCTCCGATACTTAAGTCAGCGTATGGGGGAAGTAAGTCTTAAAGGCAAGTAGAGAGTGTTTGGTGAGTGTAATAAAGGTTACCTTTAACTTGTGAGGGTTGACAAGTATTTATAGGGAAGGGTTTGAAACTTTTTGTCATATGTGGGTAATGTGGGGAATGAGGGGTGAGATCCCCACATTGCCCTTTCTTGGAGGCTTGTGGAAGCCTTGGTGACCTCTTGCTAGGGTGACATGTAGGCGGTTTGGGTATGGTATGAACACAAGCTTCTTCAATTCTTCTAAAGATCTAGAATTAAAACCTAATTGAACTAATTGAGATTGTTACACATTTTACAATGTTTTTGTACAAGGACATCCAATCAAATAACCTACTATATATATATATATATATATATATATATATATATATATATATATATATATATATATATAATATGATTTAATTAGGGAATTCCTTCCCAACCGGATGGTAAACAATGTGGCTATTTTGTTATGTGATATATGAGGGATATCGTTGCTGATAAAGAATTGTCATTCAGAAGTCTGGTATGTACAAGTTCTCATTAAAAGTTGTGATTTTATGAGGTGGAGACTTTTTACTTGGGTTATATAAATTTGGGTGGTAAAATGTTATTATCTTAGGTTATATAAATCAAGGGTGGTAAAGTGTTCTCATTTGCATACCTTTCTGTATGTTGTAACAGTGCGCAAGGAGATCCAACTATGTCTATTTGCCAAGAGCTATTGATGAAGTTCGGGATGAGTGGGCACGGCTCGTGTACTCATATGCTATGCGTGATTGATGTAATCTTTTTCACTTGTGTGCATGGTTAGATATGTTAGAATGAACATTGTTAGATAAGTAGAATGAACCATGCATATGTGCACCAATTTTTGCTAATTTGATGTTAGGTACTATAATAGTAGCTAGGGTAGGGGAATTTTTGGTACATATGTAGTTTTCTTTAGTACAAGTGTATATTTGGTTGCATTAGGTAATATAAGGGCAGCTAGTGTATTTTGGCACTTTTGGTACTTATGTAGGTTTTTTTTTTTTTTGTTACAAATGTATGCTAGAAGACACATTTGTGTATTGTTCCTAATGTGTTTAATGGTTTTGATTATATATTGCAAATGGTTGGATTGTATCTTTAGATTGCTGCACATTTAGATACATTTTGGGCAGGTTTTATTGAATTTTTATGCTATCAATTATTTGGATTGTATCTTTAGATCCAAATGTAGTTGGAAATTTTCTATAGATTTTGGTACCAGCAATGAATATAAGACAACACTTTCAAAATCCAAAACAAGATTACAGAAGACGCAAAAAAGAAATAAGTGTTGTCTAAATGTATCAAATTCCATCTCACACGACACTTTGATTCAAAAAAGGTCGACACTTTAGTACAGAATAGATGACGCTTCTGCAATAAAAAACGTGGTCTAATCTCCTAATAGATGACGCTTATTACGCATAAAGCGTCGTCCATATAAGTGTTCAGAAGACAAACGACGTCTATTAGAAGATAATTGATGACACTTTAGTAACAAAAGCGTCGTCTATTGGCCTAGTGGACGACTTTTTGTCACCAAAAGCGTCCTCTATGTACGTGCTAAGACGACACTTTACTAAAGCAAGTGTTGTCTATGTGAGGGTAATAGACGACGTTTTTGTACAAAAAAGTGTTGTCCACTTTTAGCTTATTTCACTAAATTTGGGAGCTTCAGACGACGTTTTTTGCAACAAAAACGTCGTCTATTACTTTCAAATGGACGACACTACAGTAGTTGTCTACTTTCTTTAATAGACGACGTGGCCATTAACGACACTTTTTGGGGTGTCCCGACGACGCTTTTTATGTGTCGTATATAAGCTTTTTTGGCCTAGTGTGTATTTATAACAGAATCAAGCTAATCATAGTTCATATTTTTTTGAAATTACATATTTAACTAACCCTTTCGGTAATTACTAAATGATTGTTAATTTTTTGAAAATATAAATTCCAACAAAACTATAGATTTATTCTAGTCCCTGATGCCCATTAGCGTTTGAGTCTTATTTTCCAACTATTCCACATAAAGCATGACATGCATGTTATAAGCTCATGAACAATTTAAATTCTAACAACAAACAACAGTTCATCTTAGAATTAAATACTCAAATAAACAAGAATCTCCAATTAAGTCATTTACAACAAATATGCAGGATCTGTTAGCTTACAAGCTCAATCAAATATATCATTGTTGATGCAAAAAATGGGATCAACGGTCAAGGGTCTAAGTCGGACTGATGAGTGTCTCAGGGAGCTAGGAGGCTAGCTCAGGATGCTAGCTTCCGGGTGGGCCCGGAAGGTGAGTTCTCGGAAGGAGGCTTCTGGATGGAGGTACCTGCACAGGAAGGAAAGCACAACTAGGAGGCTAGCTCAGGATGTTGGCTTCCGGGTGGGCCCGGAAGGTGCTTGCTCGAAAGGAGGCCTCTGGATGGAGGTACCTGCACAGGAAGGAAAACACAGCTCGGGGCACCGGTGGGATGCCGGCCTAAGACCCTCCGAAGCTTAAATCAGCTGAGAGAGAAAAGGGAGAGTCTTGGAGGCAAGTAAGAGTTTTGTGAGAGAGAATGAACTTACTTTCACTTGTGGAAGTGGGGATTTATAGTGAAGGGGAAACCTAGGGTTCCCAAGTGGGGTAGGTTTCCCCTAGATGAGCCTCTGAAGGCCTAGTCGGGCCTCTAGGAAGCCTAGTCGGGCCTCTGGGGGGCTGTCTTGGTGTTTGTTTAGGCCCAGGTTGCCTCTGTCTAGGCCCAGGTGGACTTTGTTTGGGCCCAGGAGGGCCTTTAATCTAGCCCAGGCGGGCTACATGCCTGTATAGAGGAGGCAGCATGGCGGTCCTGGAAGTATCCTTCCAGGGAGATGTGTTCCCGGAGGGTGTGGCTTCCGGGGGGATATGCTCCTGGAAGGGGAGAATCTGTCCCAGTAGCTTCCTTCTCCGGATGGCATGTGACCGATTCAGGTATGGCATGAACAATCATTATTCTTAGATTTTTGTTATGTTCTTGAGTGATTTTAGATTGTTTTGACTTAGTGTTTTATCTTGTAGGTTTGAAGCGGAAATGTGATTGGCTGAGCAAAAATGAGTCTTCAAGATCAAGTGATATTTTGCAAGTCAGTCTGCTCGTGGGAGGCTCTGGACCTCCTTAGAAGAGAATCATATGGCGAGTTACATATCATTAGAAAGATACGATTGTCAGCTTTCAGTGAACTTTTATGGCTTGTCAATCCGAGTAGCGTGGAAATAGTTATGATAATTTTCGTACAAGTAGTTTTTGCATAATTGTTACGCGAGTTTGCAATGAGTTATGTTTTGAATTCAATAAGCAGCCCATTGAAGTAATCAAATTGAAGTACCATAAGAAGGCATCTAGTGAGTTCATACCCTATCCAATTGGCCACATGCCGTACATTGAGGGTGCCACATGGACAAAGCCATGATTTCATTAATATGTCTTGTGAGGCTTGTGGACCCCACAACAAACCATAATATGACTAATTGAGCACAAATAGCACTCGTACTCCTTGCATTCACCTTTGCATGGAACCGCTAACCCGCTTTACATGATATGCAGTGGGTCCCACACGAAGGTTGAAATGTACAACAAAATACCTGATGAAGGCAAAAAGTCCCACATCGGAAATAAGGGACTTTGACCTTAAGTCCATCCTCTATAAATAAGGGTTCACCTCCAACGTAAAAAAAGGGCTATCTCTCCTTACTTGTACTTTCACCTTGCCAAACACTTGCTATCCTACAATTATCGCTGACTTGAGCATTGGAAAATAAACGATTGTACCGCACTGGTACCTTCTAGACTCATATCTCTTTCTTATTTCAAGTAGACTTGGGATTTGAAGCCTTAAGGCTAGAGACGGGCGACCCATCAACACTTCACCTAACACCTCCAAAGCTTTCAGAATTGGGACCTGACACCCACACTTAGCCTTTTTTTATAGCCTACACCTTAGAACTTGCCTAGTCACCTTCTATTGGGTTTCCGGGCATATAATTGCGATTTTATTTATTTGATAACTAATAAATAATACGCAGTGGAAAGTAAACATGTAATTCCCAAATATATATCCGGTTGGTTGTATCGATAATTTGCAAAATAGACAACAAACAAGTAGGAGATTGAGCAAACATACTTGTTATCTTTCTTTCACATGCATACGCCATTGTTGAGCTCATCTTGCTTGTCATGATCTTGGATTCAATCATGATAGCTCCTCAAGTGTTGAGTCTCTAAAAGTATCCACACTGGAACGCCAACAACGAACAACGAGATGAACTCTCATTTGTGCTAGCAAGATTATTCACACAAGATCAATCGATCTCCAACAATTTGGAGAGGCAAGGAGGACGTGACACACTCAATGCATTTAGGCACTCTAGGTATTTTTCTCTCTTGGAATTTTTGGGACTCTTGTACAATCAAATTGTAGCAATTATTGGACCACCAAGAAAAATAGCATGACTTGCATATTTATATATGCAAGCCCTATGTCGCAGGCTCACTAGGGTTGGTGCCACAGGCTTTTGCCTCAGCCCAATTCTACTCTTTTATGGGTTGTTGATTTTTCAACTGTATAATTAAATAAAGCTCAATGCTTTCTAATTTAATTATGTAAGCCCAATATTAATTGATCCAATATATATAATTAACAATTAATTATATATCTATGTAATTAATATTTAATTATATAATCCACCATCCTTTAATGTCGTCAGCACTATCCTAGGTGTGTGACCTCTTAGATTCTAACTAAAGGCAGCAGTGAAACAATACGTTCCACAAACCATGGTTGACGCCCAGCAGCATGTCATGGCTACCCAGACTAGTAGAAGTGAATGTGACTAAATCATGTTTACCTTTTTCGAACCTTGGTTTGTAGTTACAATGTAATACGGTCATTCTATCATCTATATTCCGATTGAGATGTGAGTGATATGGAGATTTGTCAAATCACTATAAAGAATCTCAATCATCAAGATCCATCTCTGACGAAGCGGTTCTTACAAACCTACGCATGATCAATAAACACTCTGCGCAGAGATTTCTAAGATGGATCGTCAAGTGGCTTCTGAGGGATATCGTCTTCCATTGAACTGATTACCGGAAGGTGATAGATTCCATATTGCGCATTTATGTACCTTCGTACCTATAACCATAAATCCAATCTTTTCCCATGGGGTCATTGAACCATGTAGCGACCTTGAAATAAAGTCAACGTTTATGATGCTAAGCACAAGATATCCCAAGATGCCTCAGGTCTAAGGACTAGTTACATACTACAACCAAAAGCTTTGTAATGGTTGACATGTGGTAAGCATCCATATGTTTGAGCTTCGGGGCGGTCATGGTCAGTGGACTTTGTCAATAACAAGCACTTGTATATCCATCACGTATCCAATACGCGTAGCACTAGACCATGCTAACCCTGATGCGATATACACCGACCTCATAAGATAGTCAATGCCCAATTGACTCTCCATCGATTAGGAACAATTTTGTGGATTAAGTATTATGCCCTACAAGTCTCCTTGTCCTAACGACGTTTAGGACATTGTAGTCATACCTTAATCCAATGGACTCATTCATAGCATATTATCTCAATAATATAATGAATGAATAAATACTTGCCCTTTTATATATAGTTGAGTTGTTTATGATATTACAAAATATTTGGCTTTTAGGGCACAACTCCAACACCTTACAGCTGACCACCTTATCTAATTGACCATTGACAACCATTTTCATACTTCAATAGTTTGGCGCCGTCTATGGGAACATAACTAATTCCCTTGTGTTTTATCATTTTGCTAAAGACCAATATCTCCAAGGGCTCACTCCGCCCTTCTCGTAACCATGTTGAACACCATTTCTTCTTCAAACATGGCAACAACTTGAACTCACCCAAAGAGGCCTCTCGAGAAGAGCTGATCTTCATGAAGGCCTCCTTCTAGGTGGTAGTCTACTTGGACTTTGAATGCCCTTTCATAGGCTGTTAGTCTCATAATCTCACTTTGACCGATAGATCACCTCTCGAGATGTGGTGGTCTTTCGAAGGGGCCTCACGAGAAGAGTTGATCTTAGTGGAAGTCTCATGTCAGGTGTATTCTACTTTGACTTTGAATGACCTCTCATGGCCTGTTGGTATCGTCATCTCTCTTTGACCGAGGTAACGGCGTGAATGCTATTGCTCTCCATCAAGGGGTATATTTGTCCTTTTAGAGCTATAATTCAAGTGTCGCGTTCTAATTGGCTGAGATTATTTTGGGCTCCACAGACCTAACTAGAGGAACCATACCCGGTCACTACTATGTTAATATGTTTTCTGCAAAGCCTTTGTCCCACAAGTTTCTCAATGTCCATAGAAATCCTGGAGGCGTTGGTAGAAAAATTCACTCTTTGCAAATTCTCATTGATAATTTTTACTGCAATGAAGTCATTTATTTTCTCGTGGCCTTTTATGGATTTTACGAAGATTGCAAATTTTCTCATTGAGAATGTCATATATGAAAATATAATCACTTTTGAAAAGTTCACTAAAATATTAAAGAGCATTTAGCCATAAGCATGTATAGAATATAGCACATAATTAATTGATCTAGCGCCACTACATCTCGCTAAGCATATTTGAGTGGTGGGACGGAATATATGGTGATTACTATGGGGGTGTATTCAACTGGGATTTTGAAGGGTTTTAAAAGAATTTTGAAATTTAGGGTGTATTTTAAAATAGTTTATAAAATTACAAGTGTATTCAAACTAAATTTAGAAGAACTTCTTTAAAATCCATCAAAAATTTTGGTGTATTCAATCATGAGTTTTCAAAAATTCATCAAAGTTTAGTGTATTCAAAATTTTGGTGATTTTAAAAGATTTCATAAATTGATGGCTTTGTAGAGGTTTGGAAAGATTTCCATAGTGTAATTTGCTCTTGAACAAATCTCACCTCAACCCTTGAGATTTTAGTAGGATTTTTTATTTGCTCTTATTCCCTCTTCCTCTCCACCATCACCATCCCACTGCCACACCCACCACCATTACTGCCACCATTACCACCATCATTTCCTCCACCACCACCTCACCACTGCTACCAATGTCGCCACCACTGCAACCATATCAGCCATGAGCGTCGCCGCGAAATCGGAACCTTTGACGCAGGAAAGCACGACGCTTTTTGAAAATCTTGATGAATTCGTCGAGGTTGGCAAAGTATGAGGTGGGCTTTTTTGGGTTCGCACTAGGCCACAAAGTAGAATAGATAACACCTCGTAGACAACAATAGGTGAAAAAACCGTTATGAGCTCCTGAACAAGCACAATACATAACGTTAAACTAATTTCCGTTATCTACAAAGGCCTAAAACCGTTGTTTTTGTATCTCTAGAAAGATGAAGACAACGATTTTTAACAAACCGTTATTGTTAAAAAAGCGGTAGACACTGTGCAGTAAGGGGGAAAACCAAATCAAAACAAGAGAGAGAGGCGCGAAACCACCATTCGCGAAAAACACTTAAACTCTGTATAAACCTAGATTGAGAAAACCTCCCAATTCCAACCCCTCCCACCCACTGAATCGTTCCCATTCTCAACCATGTCTCACAAAATCGAGTTCAAACCAAACAAAATTTCACTATCAGCAACTCAATCTTATTACTCGAACCCTAATTTTTTCATACCCACTCTTCGCACTTCGAACCTCAGCCTTCAACCATTCAAGCTGTGAAGTATAGGGTTCAAAAGGGTTGAAATCTACCTTGGCTAGTGTCAAATTCTTCTCAGTTTGAATTAGAAAGTAAAGGTATGAATGATTGAACTTAATGCAAATCTAGGGTTGAATGGGTTTTAGATATTTAACTTCTTTGGTCTCATTGGGTTCAAATTCAGTGCAATTTGTGTCGTATTTGGAAGTGGATTACGGTTTTGAATTCAATTTGGGTTGGGTCTAATTTGGCCAATACAAATGAACGTGCTTTGGCATTAGGATCCACAAACAATATTTTTGCTCATGCAACCATTATTGAAGGGGATACTTGTAAGACCATTCACGGTAGGCCGTGGGCAAAAACTTTGTCCGAGTGTCAATATTCAAAGTAATTGACAAAGCCGCTTTGCTACCATGCCCATTCAGAGATTTCCAGACTATAGCTGAAGCAAAGGACAACTTTGTTGCTTGGCCTAGAGATATGGTCTTAGTTCTCGCACCTCCAAAGCAACAAGTAGTTTTCTTTCTTCAGTTTTTTCATTTTTACTTTTTATTTTTGGCATTATTTTTACTTAGTTCTAGATATTGTTAATGCTCTAAAGTTTCTGCATCATTATTATCTAGACAAAGAAGGTGGACAAGAGATCAAAGATAGATATTCCTAAGCAACTGTTGATTCTGCATGCTTGTTCGAAGGCATTGAAGGTTTTGCTTGTTACACCCCATCCTAGAAAAGTGGGCCCGGGATGCATGGCCATCACCCGGAGGGTGACGAAGCCTAAACCCGACACACACAACGACAACCCAAAGGAAAAAACAACACAACACACAGCTGGGCCCATTACAATCACACAATACAAACACAGCTGCATCAGAGCATCTACAGCAAATGAAAGGAAACAAAGGAAACTACATACAACCTGAACTGCACAGGGAACGTCCCTACACTCTCGGGACAGATGCAGAGCCCCCGAACAGCCTCTCCTCACGTCTCTAGTCAAATCAGCTACTAATCCCCGAGGGGGCGCAAAACCAAAGGGTGAGTTGATGGAAAAATAAATAATCTTTCGAAAACATTTCTGAAAACAGTATAAATAACCCCCTGCTGTAAAAACATAACTGCATTGAAGTACTGAATATACTGTAACATACTCTGGTCGGCGCCTGTCAAGTGCACGTAATATACCACACCCAGTGCTAGGGTTATGTTGATGCAAAAAATGGGATCAACGTCAAGGGTCCGGGTCGGACTGGAGTGTGTCAGGGAGCTAGGAGGCTAGCTCCGGATGTCGGCTTCCGGGTGGGCCCGGAAAGTGTTACCCGGAAGGTGGTTCCGGGGACGGAGGTACCTGCACATGAAGGAAAGTAAAGCTTGGGGCACCGGTGGGGTGCCGGCTTAAGACCCTCCGAAGAGGATAGGCCTCCGGGGGAAGTGATCCCGGAGGGTAGGCTTCCGGGAAGTGTGGTCCCGGAAGGGGGGAGTGGTCCCAGTAGCTCCTTCTTCTAGATGACATGTGGCCGATCCGGGTATGGTATGAACAGGTTACACAAGGCACCGCTGTGTACATTTGGAAATATAAACCCCTGTGTACTCCCCCTCACATCATCACCTCCAGTCCCTGGAATACGCGCAGGGACCGCTATCACCGGAAATAAAGCTAGCAAATGGGGTCTTCGAATCTGGCAACGATGTGAGAGCTGTGTCCTATGGCCGTAGTCCGAGTACTAAAATTTACGTGTGATACTATGTGCACTAGAATACTGAAAACTGGTGTTTATACCACTATATATATGTATCATACTGCTATAACTGAACTTCAATAAAAACCAGCATTTTAAGAAAACAAAACCCATCCACTCTAGGCTGCTGAAGTCCTCCGTCTGTAATGCTCGTCTTGTTCATACCATACCCGCATCGGCCACATGTCATCTTGAGGAAGCGCCACCTAGGCAAGCACCCCTATCCAAGGGCACGTTTTGCGAGGCTCGTGGACCCCACATGAGGATCGGGCCGACCATCCGAACACATGCCTTGGGACCACCTCGTTGCCACCTTCGCAACGAGCCGCCAACCCGCTCCATACGACAAGTATCGAAGCCTGGGCAACGTCTCAAAGTATGGCGAGTAATAGGCCACTCATGCCTTAGTCTTTAAGGCTCCCAATGCCTTAAGGAAGGGTCAATGTGGGAGACTTGTCCCACATTGACCACAAGTGACTTGGAGGGCATCACCTCCCACTATAAATACACCTCCACCCACCAAAGGTAAAGGTAATCAATACCCTACTCTCATACTCTTTACTTGCCTTCAAGACTTCACTCCCATTCCCAGCTGACTTAAGCTTCGGAGAGTCTTAGGCCGGTACCCCACCGGTACCCAAGCCGTGCTCATCCTTCCTTGTGCAGGTCACTCTTCCCAGATCAAGGCAGGGCTCGGCACGACACGCTATATCCAGATTCTGCCCGACACAGCACTCCACGTCCGGACCCACGTCCGGATCCTGACACCCCATTCCGAGCTAGCCTCACAGCTCCCCGATACAAACACCCGTCCGACAAGGACCCTTAACCGTTGACCCATTTTTGGGCATCAACACGTCTATTGCGTTTCACTGGAGCTTAGATACCTATAAAGTTCCCACGAATCAACCGGATACCTATAAAGTTCCCACGAATCAACCGTCGGATAATCCATAAATCAACACCACCTCCAAAACCCTAATTTTCCATGTTTTTCCCAATCGGGGTTCAACTGTATCTCGGATGGCAAAACGGAGTTCGCCATCGAGTCCGGAACGTCATTTCCAATCGGAAAAGTGGCCGGTAAACGGTGGTCAATGCCGATCAACGACTGCCATGTCAGCACGCTGACGTGGCACCCACGTGGCAGCTCACCTGGCGGACACGTGGCACTGATGTGTCTGACACGTGGCAAGCCGCCATCGGAGAACTCCGTTGCACCGCTGCACGGCCCCGCTGCACCGCCACCGGAGAACTCATCGAAGTCTGGAAAATTTCCTGATTCCGGCATGTTGTTCAGCGCCGCCGTGCCGTCGCCAGAATTTCCCTAGATTCATGCGACTATTCCCCATTTTCTGGCAAGCTCTAAAATCCTCATTTCTCAACCATTTCCAACAATCCATATATGAAAATTCATCTACGGAAGCCAACAAATCCAAAAATCTAACTTTCATGACTCACTCGCACTGTGCCGACTGAAATCACGCCGGAAAGCTCATGGATTCCGTCGAGCTTGTTGCCGGTGATCCACATGGTTTCCAGCGCCAAAACTTGGTGCTCTGAGCTCGCCTCGTCGAGTTGATGCTAATGGTGGTGGTCGGAGGTCCGATCGGTGGCCAGAATTGATGCATCGACTGCGAAGTTGGAGGACGGGGTCGGGTTTCTCTTTTGGGAAACTTGGACCGGTTCTGGGTTTTAAAACCCGATTGGGCGGTTGGGGCTTTCCAGAAAGGTCTCCAACCTTCTGCCCACTCAGGGCTTGCCACGTGGCGGCCCACTCAACACCATCAATCCGTTTTCGACCGTAACTCCTTCAATATAGCTCGGAATCCAATTCCGTTTTCGCCAACACGTTCGTATTGCCGAGCTCTCCGCATGGAGTCCAATATTGACTATGTAATTTCCCACTGTTCAAAAGTCAATGGTCAACCCACAAGGGCATTTTCGTCACTTCACCTAAAATCTCGGGACGGGTAGTAACATTGCTGGCTGTTGCAAAATCCTTGGAACCCGAAGTACCAATCGAGGTAGACATATAGGAGGGAGTTTTTGGATGTCGTTCCAAAACCTACGTATTTTGTGAACAAATTATGAAATTTGCTGGTATGGATGAGATTAATGGGAGCTGTTGATGTCTGAAAATGGATCAGGTCAACGGTCAATGTAAAGGGGGTGAATTCGGACTGTCTTGCGGTGTCGGGGAGCGAGGAGGCTAGCTCCGAGTGGTGATGGACGGTTTATGTCCGGGAAGGAGAGGTCCGGCCTCGGTACGACTTGGCCGAATGATGGTGTTCCCGGATGGCGCTGTCCCGGCCAGAGTGTGTGTTCCCGGACGGCTGCGTACCTGCACAATAACGGAGTCGCGAAAGAGCACCGGTGGGGTGCCGGCCTAAGACCCTCCGATGCTTAAGTCAGCGCTAAGAGGAGGTTGAGTCTTTAAGGCAAGTAGAGAGTATTTGGTGAGTGTAGTAAATGATCCCTTTGACTTGTGAGGGTTGACAAGTATTTATAGGGAAGGGTTTGGACCTTCTTGTAATATGTGGGTAATGTGGGGTGAGCTCCCCACATTGCCCTTCCTTGGAGGCTTGTGGAGGCCTTGGTGGCCTCTTGCTAGGATGACATGTGGACGGTTTGGGTATGGTATGAACAGGAGTCCCCCAAGTCGTCGGTTAAGGATGCTTTCTTGTCCGGGGACTTGTATTGTCGCCCATGTCGGTCGCATGTCATCCGCGGCCTTCCGATGTGGGGTAGGAGTCCCCCAAGTCCCCGGGCGAGGGAGCAGAAAGAGCCGCTTCTTTTTGCCCGGGAAGTACGTTGGCCGGGAAAGGTTGACCCGGGAACTGGATGCTTAGGCCGGCGGAGGGGTCCGAAGATCGGCTGGGATTGACCCTCGTACGATTTCGGAGATCGGTCGCCGGGAAGAGACACTTGGAAACCAGCTGGTGGTTGGTCGCTTCCCGGGAGCTGGAGATCGGCTGGGATTGACCCTCGCGCGATTTCGGAGATCGGTCGCCGGGAAGAGACACTTGGAAACCAGCTGGTTGTTGGTCGCTTCCCGGGAGCTGAAGATCGGCTGGTCGTCCCGTTTTTGGGTCGGCGGGGAAGAGACACTTGGAAACCAGCTGGTGGTTGGTCGCTTCCCGGGAGCTGAAGATCGGCTGGAATTGACCCTCGCGCGATTTCGGAGATCGGTCGCCGGGAAGAGACACTTGGAAACCAGCTGGTGGTTGGTCGCTTCCCTGGAGATGAAGATCGGCTGGGATTGACCCTCGCGCGATTTCAGAGATCGATCGCCGGGAAGAGACACTTGAAAACCAGCTGGTGGTTGGTCACTTCCCGGGAGCTGAAGATTGGCTGGGTGTATTGCCGGCCACTGAGCTGTGGGTTGCGAGACGTGCTGAGTCAGTACATGCATTGAATGCGGGGGAGCCACGTGGCAAAACCTACACGTGGCAATCGCTGGGTAGTTGAGGTGGCATTGGGGAATGCGAAGGGGTGCCGGGAAGACGAAACGTCAATCGCATTTAATGCAAGTGCGACGTTTCGGGGAGTGCGAAGCGTCGTGGGTGGAGGTATAAAAGGCGAAGTCATTTTCACTTTTCACTTTACCTAGTCTTCAAAGCTTTTGCGAGAGATCAGAGTATTTGTCATTCCCGGCTTCAGTTCTCGGCAAATCCGGAAAGAAGTTTGTGTGTTCCCGGCTTCGAATTTCACCAGTTCAAGGTAAAATTCGAATCTTTTTGGATCAAACTTGTGTTTTTGCTTGAATTTTGTATGAACTGGGGATGAACAATGAAGAACGTGATGAACACGTTTCAACTTGTTCATTCCCGGACGATTTTGATATGCATTGGGTGGATCCCCAGGTAGTGGTAGGGTTTTTGTTTTGTCCGGGAAGTTGGGAAAGACCGGGAAAGGCCCCGGGAAAAGTAAGTTTGGGAATTTACTTTTCCTTTTTGTAAATTGTAGATGTCGAGTTTTTCAAATTTGTCTGGGTCGGAGGAGAGTGGGAGCCGGAGCGCTAATGAAGCGCCGAACTATGCCCCATCAGCCGAGTCGGTTTCGTCCATCCCGGATAGTATTAGTTTGGAGGTAGACGCCTGCACGGCTATGGTTACCGGCGATGAGGGAACCAGCAGAGTCCGGGAAGAGGGACTTGATGAATTTGATGACTTGGAAGGGGGGGTGCAGGTCAGCGACATCCTCTTGACGGGCGTCACGCCTACCGGGAGAGGGCATGGGGCCGGCAAGCCCTGGGAGAGGGTGTATGAGGCCGGCCGGAAGGACAGAGAAGAGCAGGCCGGGAGGCAGGGGTCGGGTGGTCGGGTTGGCGATTCGGCCGGGGTGACGCTGGCGTTGCCGGCCAGCGAGAGTGAGGAGCCGGACGTTGTGGAGGCTATCCCTCAAGCTTCGCTGGAGTCCCCAACTGGATTCTGGGTGGACCGAGCGTTCATCCGGAATAAGTTCACGGACGATGACCTCGCCCAAATGAGGGAGGTCTTTCAGATCCCGGATTATGTCCGGATATAGATCCCGGCATATAATCCGGATGAGAATGTTCACTTCTCGGATCCGGCCGATGATGCAACACTTGTATGGGCGGAGGCATTTGCCTATGGGTTGCGGTTGCCAATTCATCCGTGGCTGCAGATGTTCATTTCCCAGGCGAACATCTCACCGGCCCAAGTGGGGATTCATAGCTGGGCCCGGCTCCTCGCTACATACGTGCTGTTCCGGGAACAAGGCCTTCCCGAGCCAAGCTATGAATCCCTTCGGCATATCTGGGGGTTCACCTCCACCAAGCCATATGATGGGATGGTGGCCCTGACTTGCCGGCTAACCATTGATGTGGATGAGGAGACCATCCGGGGGCTGGTGGCCGAGCGTGTGGAGGCCGACCGCGCGAGGCCGGCGGACAAGAGGAAGACGGTGGCGAAGCACCGGAAGGACGTTGTCCGGGACTTCCCGAAGTTCATCGCCGGGATCCCGAATAGCCATAAGTCATGGATGAAGCGGTTTTTCATGGCGTCCGGGTGGAGGGGTGCCCCGGGAGAACGGCCATATGAGATTGGGACAGGATGGCGATGGGTGCCGACGCGTGGGTAGACTTAGGAAATGGATTCTTTTTTGTATCATGTTTTTATTTGGCCGGGAACTGACAGTCGCACCTTTTTGTTTCAGGAAAGAAGAAGGAGAGGGTTGTTGCTACCCGGCAGGAGATTGACGCCATCAACCGGTTGTGTGGTCTCCCTCGCACTGAGAGGGACGCAAAGGTGCTGCTCGACCCGGCAAAACTCAAAGAATACGGTTTTACCTTGGGTAAGGCATTTTTTTTCGGATTGCCTTTGATTTTTGTCCCGGTTTAAGTTTTCTGCCGGGAAAAGTGACTTGAGTTTTTATTTTTTTGTTTGCAGCTGGCGGTGGCGAGCATCGGTCCGGGCAGCAGGGCGGCCGGAGCAGCCAAGGGCAGCGGAGCGGCCAAGGCGGACATGGCGGCCAAGGGCGGCACAGCGGCCGGTCGGACGAGCGGCAGGAGGAGCACCCGGCCGATGACAGGCGCGGCTCAGGTCAGTCCCGGCACCCGACTGGAGGAAGCAAGTCTGGCCGGCAAGAGCCGGCGTTGCCTCTTCGGTCCAAGTTTGGGGCTGAGATCCTGAAAGTCCCCCGGCCGAGGGACGGGGCCGGGAAAGCTCCCAGCAAGGGTCCGCCGCCTGTCGCTGGGAAAGGTGGGCCGGCAGGCGCACTGAGGAAGGTGCCCCATCCCCGGGAAGGCGGTTCTGCCGAGAAGCGGCCGCGGGCGGAGGATTCTCTGGCCGACGGGAGGGCTGAGGAGATCCAGGCCGGGAAGCGTGCCCGGGCCGAGCGGCCGGCGAGGGAAAGTTCTCTCCCGGTGCTGGACGAGATCACGTCGGCGGCGGATCCGTTCATCGTCGCCGGAAGCAGCTGTTCGGGGACACGGACCCGCTGTTCAGCGGCATCCCGGCCGACGACTCGCGGCTCCGGGATGAGGATGTTGAGGCCCTCTACGCGCGGTTCTCGCCCCTGGAGGCCGAGGGGGTTCCGGTCCACCGGAGTAAGGAGTCCGAGGTGAACGTCGCCGTCCGCGGGCCGGACGTTGATCTCATCAACGACATACTTCTCGACTTCCGGTCTCCCGGCGACGCCTTCACGGTCGGCTCGCGGACCGGCGACGTACGGCCGGATATGGCCATCCCCATGCTGGCGCATGTACGTATCCGGGAGCTAGTACTTGAAGTTTCCTTGCTTTATTTTAGACTCGTTGGCCCTATTGCTGGTAACTAACACTTTATTTTTTTGCAGTCTCTATGGGAGATCAACCGGGGCTATAAGATGGCCAAGCGCATGTTTGTGTGCGCCTTGGAGTCCCGGTTGCATTATGATAAGCTGGCCACAGGGGCGGGGCGACGGCGGCGCTTCTGGAGACGGTGGAGAAGGAGCTCAGCCAGCTGAGCGAGCGGCACGCGACTCTCCAGGGGACGAAGGCCCGGCTAGAGAAGGAAAAGGAGCTGGAGCGGCTGAAGCGGGAGGAGGCCCTCACGGAGCTGGAAAAGGAGAAGGCTGGCCGGGAACGAGCGGAGGCCAGGGCGGCCAAGGCGGCCGAGGAAGCGGCGGCCGTGAGGTCGGAGATGGCCGGCCTGCAGGCCGAACTTGCCGAGCTCCGTGCCGGCGGCTCTTCTTCCCGGGATCCCCCGATTCTCTCTCCCGGCGGCGTGCGCGTGCCGGTAAGCTGGTATAAGTATTGCCAGTACATGTTCAACGAGGGAGTTCAGCTGGACTACAGCTATGAGGCCCATTTTGGTGGGCCTTATGACTTTGTCGAGCCCTCCCCTGCCGAGCTGCGCGCGTTCCGGGAGTTCATTGGGGTGGACATGGTGGAGTCTGACAGCCCGGCTAAGGAAGAGAGCCGGGAAGATGCTGCCCCAGCCGACGAGCCCCCAGACGATGCCGATGTTGTGCCCATGGATGAGCCTCGAGCCGATGCTGCTCCAGCCGAGACCCAGCCTGCTCCAGACGGCGATGATGCGGCCGTGGATGTTCCTTCTGCCGATCAGCCTTAGTTTGACTTTTCGTGCTTTTTGTTTAAATTTTGAACGAACAATTTGGTTTTGTAATAAATTGCCCGGCGCCAAGTGGCGGTTTCCGGGTATACATTTATGTTGGATATTTACCGGCGCTATTGTAGCGGTTTCCAGATTTATGGATGTGTTTGTGTTATGGCTGTTTGCGTGTTTTATTTGTTTTTTTTTTTTTTTGGGAATATGCGGTGTCCGGCCCTTTGTTATCGGATGGGGTTGGACCCTCGCACGATAACAGAGGTCGGTCGCCGGGAACGTGACCTTCGACAAAATTTTGGAATGCAGCCTTCTCGGCCCTATGTTATCAGATGGGATTGGACCCTCGCACGATAACAGAGGTCGGTCGCCGGGAAGGTGACCTTTGGAAAAAGTAGAGTGGTGGAACAGCATTGTGATGTGCAAAAAAAAAAAAAAAAAAGGGGCCCTAACTCCTAGCCGGAGTGGGTGATTTCATTCAAATAATTTCTAAAGAAAATGATTACAAGCGATCAAAGGTTGCCGTTGGCAGGGCCGGGCAATTACGGAAATCGGGAATAATCATTTATAAAAATATTTGAGATGATCGGCGTTCCATGGATGGCTGAGTGTCCGGCCGTCGGGTGTCCCGGAGCTCATAGGTACCGCGGCGGCAGATGCGGGTGACCTCATAGGGGCCTTCCCAATTTGGGCCAAGGGTGCCTTGTCGGCTGTCCTTGGTAGTCGGGTTGACCTTTCTGAGGACCCAGTCCCCGATTTTGAATGTTCGGTTGCGGACCCGGGCATCGTGGTACCGAGCAATACGCTGTTTGAGAATAAGGTTCCGGGTCTGGGCTCGATCTCTTTGTTCCTCGAGCAAATCGAGGTTAATGGCCAAGTTCTCCTCGTTTTGCTCGGGCTCAAAGTTTTCGACCCGGAGGGTGGGTTCAGTGAGCTCGATGGGGACCACCGCCTCGCTGCCGAAGGCCAGCGAGAAGGGGGTTTCATTGGTAGCAGTCCGGAAAGTTGTCCGGTAAGACCAGAGGACCTCGTGGAGTAGGTCCGGCCAGCATCCTTTGGCGTTTTCGAGTTTTGTTTTTAATGTTCTCTTGATGATCTTGTTGATCGCCTTGACCTGGCCGTTGGATTGGGGATGTGCCGGGGAAGAGAAGCAGAGGTTGACTCCGAAGGTCTTGCAGAAGGTTCGTAATATCTTGCAGTCGAACTGGGGGCCATTGTCGGTGATGATTGAATTTGGGACGCCGAATCGGCAGACAATGTGCCTCCAGACGAAGCTTTTGATTTTGGCCGCGGTGATGGTGGCCAGGGCCTCGGCCTCTACCCATTTAGTGAAATAGTCAACGGCCACAACCGCGAACCTGACCTGGCCCTTCCCGGCGGGCATTGGGCCGATTAAGTCAAGTCCCCATTGGGCGAAGGGCCAAGGGCTGACAATCGGGGTGAGAGGTTCGGCCGGTAAGTGAGGAATGGTGGCGACGCGCTGGCACTTCTCGCACTTCTGGACGAAGGCATGGGCGTCAGCGTTGAGTGTTGGCCAGTAGTATCCTTGTCGGATTATTTTGTGGGCCAACGCTCTAGCGCCGGAGTGATTGCCGCAGATGCCCTCGTGGATTTCCCGGATTACCTTGGTGCCTTCAGTCGGGGTTAAACACCGGAGACAGGGTTCCGAGAACCCTCTCTTGTACAGCTTACTTTGGATTATGGTGTACCTCGCTGCTCGGCGCTGAAGGCGTCGGGCTTCGAGGGGATCGTCCGGGAGCTTTCCGTCTGTCAGGAAAGTCCGGATAGGAGCCATCCAGCTGGAGTCCGGCTCGACCTGCATTACGCCGAGGGCGAGTGAGCTTGGGGCGGCCAAGGTTTCGACCGGGATACTTCTCTTGGCTGGTTCGGAGATGGCCGAAGCGAGCCGAGAGAGAGCATCCGCATGGCTGTTCTCGGATCGGGGGATCTGCTTGATCTCGAAGCGCTTGAACTGGCTTATGTGGTACGTGACTTGCGCCATGTAGGAGGCCATGGAACTGTCCTTGGCGGCAAAGTTCTCAATGACCTGGTTGACCACCAGTTGGGAATCGCTGAAGATGGAGATGTTATCGGCGCCGACCTCCTTGGCTAGTCGGAGACCGGCGAGGAGAGCCTCGTACTCGGTGACATTCTTGTCCGGTGATATCAGTACTATCCCTGCGCCACATCCCTTAGAGTTGGCCGATCCATCAACGTACAACTTCCAACCCATTACGTCGGGATTGGTAGTTGGCGGGTTATCGGTTGTAGGGGCCGGGATGGGCTTCGACCCGCCGGCATCAGTCGTTGCCGGGCAGGTGAACTCCGCAATGAAGTCAGCAATGGCCTGACCTTTTTCGAATGTACGAGGTTTGAAGGTGATATCAAACTCGCTAAGCTCGATGGCCCATTTGACAAGCCGGCCAGACGTCTCAGGCTTTTGAAGCACTTGTCTGAGCGGTTGGCTTGTAAGAACCAGGATAGCGTGGGCCTGGAAGTAGGGGCGCAACTTCCGAGCGGAATAGATGAGGGCGAGGGCGAGCTTTTCGATGTCCGGGTACCTGGGTTTCCGGGCCAGTCATGGACTTGCTGGTGTAGTACACCGGGTGCTCTACCCTGTCCACTTCCTTGATGAGGACGGACGAGACAGCCGTACCGGACACGGAGAGGTACAAAGTCAGCACGTCTCCGTGTTCGGGTTTTGCAAGGATCGGGGCTGTGCTCATGTATTCCTTTAATTGGCCGAAGGCTTGGTCGCACTCCGGAGTCCAGTCAACGAGCTTTTGGTCGGCTTTGAGGACTTTGAAGAAAGGCGCACAACGGTTGGTGGCTTTCGAGATGAAGCGGGAGAGAGCAGCTACCCGGCCATTGAGGCTCATCACGTCCTTCTGGGTCTTGAGGGTTTCCATGTCGACGAGGGCCTTGATTTTCTCGGGGTTGGCCTCGATACCTCGCTGGCTGATCATGAAGCCCAGAAATTTCCCGGACCCAACGCCAAAGGCACATTTGGCGGGGTTGAGCCGCATGTTGTAGTGCTTGAGTTTGGCGAACATGGCCGACAGGTCGTCCACATGTGCGCTGGACGCCTTGCTCTTGACCAGCATGTCGTCCACATAATCTTCCATGCTTTTGCCGATGAGATCGGAAAAGACGGAGTTCACGAGACGCTGGTAGGTTGCTCCGGCGTTTTTGAGGCCGAAAGGCATGACCTTGTAGCAGTACAGTCCCCGGTCGGTGACGAAGGCTGTGTGCACTTGGTCGGCCGGGTGCATGAAGATTTGGTTGTAGCCCGAGTAAGCGTCCATGAAGCTTAAGAGTTCATGGCCAGCCGTGGCGTCGATGAGCTAATCGATATGGGGCAATGGGAAGCTGTCCTTGGGGCATGCCTGGTTCAGGTTGGTGTAGTCCACGCACATGCGCCACTTCCCGCCCGACTTTGGCACGACCACGGGGTTGGCGACCCAGGTCGGGCACTCCACTTCCCGGATGAAGCCGATGGAGGAAAGCTTCTCCACTTCCGTTTGGATGGCCTCATATCGCTCGCCGTCGAACTTGCGCCGCTTCTGGCTTACTGGCCGGGCCATTGGGTCAATGCTCAGTTTGTGCGAGATGACGTCGGTGGAGATGCCCGGCATATCAGCGTATGACCAGGCGAATACCTCGGCGTTGTCGCGGAGGAATTTGATGAGAGAAGTCCGGATGTTGGGAGGGAGCTCCGCTCCGATCTTCACTTGTCGGTCGGGGTGTTCCTCCAAGACGCAGACCATCTCGAGGTTCCCGGCGGGCTTGGCCTTGGAGGTGGAGGCCTCATCTGGGCAACTGTCCGGGGCAGGTGCCTTCGCGGGGCTTGTAGTGGTGATGGCGCAAGACTCCTTCGAGGGTAGGGCTGTGGTGCCCTTGCCGCCGTGCCGTACTGCTACCGAGTAGCATCCTCTCGCCGCCCTCTGATCGCCCCAGACGCTGCCGATTCCATGGGGGGTCGGGAACTTGACCAAAAGGAGGTGGGTGGACGGGATGGCCTTCATCTGGTTGAGGGCGGGTCGCCCGATGATGACATTGTAGGCCGTTGGGCAGTCGACGACCATGAAGGTCACAACCTCGCGGGTCCGCAGCGGAGCCGCGCCCAAAGTAATGGGCAAGTAGATACTGCCGATTGGCTGGATGCAGTCCCCGGAAAAGCTCACGAGGGGGGTGCGGGTGCGGTCCATGAGGCAGTCGTCCACCTTGAGGGATCGGAAGGCCTCCAGAAATATGATATTGACCGAGCTGCCAGTATCGATCATGACGCGCCCTACGTCGTAGTGTGCGATTTCGGCTCGGATGACGATCGGGTCATCATGGGGGTAGAGGATGCCTTCCTCCTCATCTTCGTAGAAGGTGATGGAGCCCCAACCTGTCTTGGGGACCTTCTCCGCCCGGTAGTTGAGGGCCAGCACCTCTTGCCCGGGATAGCAAGCTCGGGTGTGCTCTTTCCAGGCTCGGTTGGAGTCGCCGGCCAGAGTAGTTCCGCCACTGATTGTGTTGATCTGCCGGAGCTGCTGCTGGGGGGGGGTCGTGGTCCCTTCGAAAGTCGTCTATCCGTCCCACCTGGACGAGGTCCTCGACTCGGTCCTTGAGGACCCGGCATTCTTCAGTGCCGTGGGTGGTTGCTTGGTGGTACTGGCAGAAGCTCTCCAAAGTGGGGGTGCCGGGAGGAGAGCCTCGTAAGTGGTGACGAGGGGGGTGTGGCGCTGGTACTTTGGGGTGTATTGCTTGCCGGGGCTCCGATCCCGGTCGCGCCTCCGCGGCTGCTCGGGGGCCGGGGGGAGAGGGTTGCGGGCCTGGTAGGCCTGATACACCTGTTGCCCGCCGGCCCTGTTTCGCTTGTCGCGATTGCCGAAAACGGGGTGGGCACCGTCCTTCCTCTTGTTCGAGGAAAAGGCGTTTTGCTTCTGGGCTCGCTGACTGTATGCCGTTGATGGCCGGGCGAGAGCCGGGTTGTATTGGGCGACTGGGGCCAGTGCCGGGGCTGGGGCTGGCCGTGAAGTGGATGCCCCATGCCGAGAGTTGAGCTCTGTCAGGTGCTCTGCCCGGGCAAGTGGCATGACTGGAGCCCGGCCTTGAAGGCATTCACGGCCGTTCGATCGTCCGTCCTTGGGCACTTGGCATATTCGTGGCTGAATCGGGCCACGTACCTCCATAGCTTCTCATCTTCCCCCTGCACAACGGCGTAGAGATCCTCGCACGAGTAGAAGGTGGAGCTTTGGCTCTGGTGTTGCTCGACAAAGGCAGCCTCCATCCTGGCCATGTCATCGATACTGTTGGCCGGTAGGCGGAAGAACCAGTTGAGGGCGGCCCCCGTGAGTGTGCTCGGGAAGTAGAGGCACTGCGCTTGGTCGGAGATGTTCTTGTGAAACATATTAGACTTGAAGCTATTCATGTGGGCGTTGGGGCATTCTCCCGGGCCGCCGCCGTAGAGAGCGATTCGGATCGAGCGGGAGTCGATCAGCGCGAGTTCGGGCGTGCAAGCTATGACCCGATCGGTGAAAGGCCCTTCCCGGGTAGGATTGCCAGCGGGTCGTCCGGTCCTCTCCTGGCGCTCCCTCGCCCTATCCTTGACGAGCTCCTCGACTTGATCCAGGAGTTGTTGGATCATGCTTTGGTCGCTCGTTGCCTCTTGTGCGGCGGCCGCTGTGGCCGCAGCCTTCCCTCGGTTCAGCGGCTGGGCGGCCGGTTTCGTATGTGCGGTTGGGGGTACCGGGCGGATGGCCAGCGCCGCATTCCGACCTGGGCGTGCCCGATGGCTGGACTCTGCCGTCTCCTCGGGGAGAGTGACGATCGCGGTTGGCAAGGGGGGAGGTCCCATGCCGGCCGGATTGATGTTCCGGGTGACCACCTCGGTGGCCATCCGGTCCCGCTTGTCATTTATGAGGTCCCGGGCCTCGCTGTAGGCTTTTGCCACTCCATTGTTTCGGCCGATGAAGATTCGGGAGTTGGCCGGGCGAGAGGGACCGGATCTGGCCAGACCGAGAAGGGCCGGAATTGCCGGATAGGATAGTCCGGGTTGTGGCCGGCGCACTGGAGGTCGCGCGTTGTTTGTCTTTGGCCGGTGGTGGAGGTTGAGTGGCCGTGGGAGCGACATCCGGGGTGTGTAGTTAGGAGTCGGAGACGTCGTTCAGCTCCCGTCCACACTGCTCTTGGAGATGGCCAATGTTGACGTTGGCCTCCAGCAGCCTCTGCGTCATGGTTTGGTAGTGTTCGTTGAGGACGGCACTCCGGGATTGGAGTCGGCGGTTGTCCTCCTCCAAAGCTTGGATCCGGCTGTTCTCGGCCTCCAAGGCGTTGGCTCTTGCCTCCATCGCCTCCAGGCGCTTGGCGAGCTCATCTCGGCTGGCCCTCTTGGTCTTCTTTTGCTGGCCGGGCTGAGGAGGTGGCTCCTCAGGTGCCTCGGCGGTGTCTGAGTGATGATGTCGGGGACGCGTGACGCTGTCCTCCGGTTCGTCCTCGTGGTGATGGGAAGACATGGTGTGTTCTTTGCTTAGTGATAAAGCACGTAGGAATTCGGTCGATTCCCACAGACGGCGCCAAACTGTTGATGTCTAAAAATGGTTCAGGTCAACGGTCAATGTAAAGGGGTGAATTCGGTCGGTCTTGCGGTGTCGGGGAGCTAGGAGGCTAGCTCCGGATGGTGATGGACGGTTCCTGCCCGGGAAGAGGAGGTTCGGTCGGTAAGGGATTTGGCCGGATGAAGGAGTTCCCGGATGGTTCTGTCCCGGCCAGGTGGATGTCTTCCCGGATCGGCTGCGTACCTGCACAGAGGAGTAACGAAAGAGCACCGGTGGGGTGCCGGCCTAAGACCCTCCGATGCTTAAGTCAGCGCTAAGAGGAGGTTGAGTCTTAAAGGCAAATAGAGAGTATTTGGTGAGTGTAGTAAATGATCCCTTTGACTTGTGAGGGTTGACAAGTATTTATAGGGAAGGGTTTGGACCTTCTTGTAATATGTGGGTAATGTGGGGTGAGCTCCCCACATTGCCCTTCCTTGGAGGCTTGTGGAGGCCTTGGTGGCCTCTTGCTAGGATGACATGTGGACGGTTTGGGTATGGTATGAACAGTATACATGAGGTAAAAATCAAGACAATATATCATTATTCCTTATTTTTTTACAATGTGTTTATGATGTTAACAATCTGTATGATTAGGTTTCTCTATGAGCATTTGAGAAAATCAAACTTGTTAGAGTTAGTGGGGTTTGTTGACCCAACTCGGGTAGGTGCTAAAGGTTGTGGGGCTGTGACTGAGCGTTCTAAATACATTGCAAAAGTTATTGTCAATGCCTCACCTGATCAGATCTTCCTGGTTCCATATAACTGCGGGTACTCTTCTACTCTGTCAAAAAAAATTAAGTATTTAGAAGCTATAGAATCTCAGTAAATGTCTTTATGTGCAGTGGTCAGTGGTTGTTGACTGTTCTCAAGCCACTTAAAGACATTGTGTATGTGGTAGACCCGCTAAAGCATCGAATTCCAAGGAATGACTGGAATTGGTAATTGAAACGTCAGTAACTCTGTAAATATGATAACATAAGTTATTGGTACATTTATATGTTCGATTGAGTTATAACTATGATAATAAATGTCATTGATATAGTTATGTGTTGGCTTAGATTCTTACTAAGTGTTGACTGCTATGTTATTTGAAGTGCTTTAAAAATCTTTCATGGTGAAAGGGAGAAACGTGGTCGGCAAACATTTCACTGGAAAGTTTTGCATGCATGATGTATTATAAGTCTATCTTTTATGTTATGTATAATACTTTATTTGAATCTAGGGTGTTCCTTTACAACCAAGCCACAAGGAATGTGGATATTTCATGATGCGGTTTATAAAAGAGATCATCACAGACCCAAACCTGGATGTTGCAATAAAGGTTCATTATTCTTGAAATTTATATGCTGCTTTTGAGATATACCATCATATACCCAATCTTTATATATGCTGCTTATGATCATACACTTACTCAGATTTACGAAAATTACAATGGGAAAAGAAGAGTAGGTGCACATACAAACAGCTGGAAATCGATGAAGCTATGTTACGACCCGTCCCGATATTTTAGGTGAAGTGACGAAAATACCCCTGGGAGTCTGACGTTGACTTTTTGACCGTCTAGAATTTGCGTAGTCAATATTGGACTCTATGCGAAGAGCTCAACGATACGAGCGCGTCCGTAAAGACGGAATTGGATTCTGAGCTATATTGAAGAAGTTGCAGTCGAAAAACGGATTGAAGGTGTTGAGTGGGCCGCCACGTGGCAAGCCCTAAGTGGGCAGAGGGTTGGAGACTTTTCTGGAAAGCCCCAACCGCCCAACCGGGTTTTAAAACCCAGAATTGGCCCAAGTTTCCCAAAAGGGAAACCCGACACCGTCCTCCAACTCGTCGTCGATTCTCTTGGCACTGGCAGCATTGCTACCACCTTCAGCTCGGCATCACGAGTCCGAAGCACCAAAGATCGGAGCTGGAAACCCCGCGGATTGCCGGCAACGACATCAACGGAAACCCGGAGTTTCCGACATGATTTCAGGCCACATCCGACTTGGGTAAGCTCCCAAACCCTCATTTTTGTATTCCTCGTCGTCCGTAGATGAATTTTGATGTAAAGATTGTTGGATTTGGTTGAGAAATGAGGAAGTTAGGAGTTTTGGAAAACCGGCCAGAATAGTCGCCGGAATCTAAAAAATTTCGGCGACAGCACGGCGGCGCCGAAGAACATGCCGGAATCTAGAGATTTTCTAGGGATTAGTAGCTGGATTGACCAGAGACGCGAGGAGAGGCGGTTCGAAGGCTCTGCATCCGTCCCAAGAGTGTAGGGACATCATCTGTTCAGTTCAGGTTGCCTGTCATTTCCGCTGTTTCTTTTATTGTGTAATAGATGCTCTGATGCTGTGTGATTGTCGTGTGTGATTGTTATGGGCCCAGTTGCGTGTGTTTGTGTTTTATTTGTGTGGTTTTATCATTTTCGTGAGGGAGTCAAGGCTTCGTCACCCTTAGGGTGATGGCCGTACATCCCGGGCCCACTTTTCTGGGAAGGGGTGTAACAGTTGGTATCAGAGCATAGGTTTGACTTCCTGTCCAGTCAGTCAGTTGTTGCTTCCTCATACCTTGGTGTACTCCTGCATAGCCATGCCTCCTCAAGCGATACCTAGTCTTTAGCAGTTATCTAGGGCGCATATAGATATTACCCAAGGACGGTACCTCTTCACGCACTCTCAGGAGTTTGCCCACAGTAGAGGGGCTAGAGAGTTAGTTAGCTATGAAGTGGTGAGGAGGCCGAGTAGTGGATGGATGCTATGAAGATACGTGAGAATTTCCCCCCTATGCTGTCCGGACTGAGCATGACGAGACTAGCATGAACATATGGGATTGTTCGACGTGTTTTAGAAAGAGAAACTAGAGGGAGAAGGCGAAGAAATCAGTTTGATGGTGATTGCGCCGATGGCAAATTGAGGAAGTGAAGCCGATGTCGGCCCATGAATGTTACGGATGTTGGTGGTCTTGAAGCGCAAGTGGTCCCAGCCCATATGGATAAGGGATTGGAGTTGTTGAAGGCGTTGGTGGAACACTGGGCCAGTGCTGCTTTTAGCGATGGAAACAATAGTTTCGCCGAGTGTGAGTACCGCTCTCGGGTGGATGGCTACTCGGTTGATACTGGTTGGTTAGTATGTTAGTGTATCCTATGGCTCATCTGGGAAGTCTGATGTGCCATCAGTTGCTGCGATGGTCAGACTCAAGCAATGGCCACTTATTTCTCGCTACCGGACTTTTGTTCGCACACAGTTCCCCAAAGAGGAGATGGTAGACCCACTGGGCAAGAGGATTTCTGAAACTGAAGATGATGGCATTATGAGAGAGGGTTGCTACAGGACTTCTACATGAGTCAGTGTTTCGTGCCAAGTTGTCATTACTAGAGGAACTACTTTTTGGTTGACTCATGAAGGTGTGACGTGAGTGTAGTGAAGATCATGAGCATGGTTTCGGGAGTTGTGACATCTTCCGAGCGATCTTCGGACTTATGCAGTTATCGTGGGAAGTGGAAGCCTTGGGAAGCCGAAGTGACGTGTATTTGGTAAGAGCTAGGGAAGCGTGCTACTATAGTCTGGGAGTGGAGTAGTGGTTGCATTAGTAGTGTTGTGCTTCATGCT
The DNA here is from genome assembly GCA_033992175.1 of Spiraea crenata. Classification (NCBI taxonomy): domain Eukaryota; kingdom Viridiplantae; phylum Streptophyta; class Magnoliopsida; order Rosales; family Rosaceae; genus Spiraea; species Spiraea crenata. Next base: position 216,475 of record JAVBHV010000082.1, on the reverse strand, counting down.
GGCAATGGAATGCTGAGGATGGGCAAACTGGTTTAGACTAGTGAGCTCTATGTGATTAGTGTCCACTCAATGCCAGTAGGTGTACGGCTTTATTAGGACGCATAGGGAGAAGTGATGTTTTCCATGAGTTGTCGCCTTGAGCATGGTGAGTGTTTTGTTTTGTTTTGTTTTCTTTTGTTTTCTTTTGTTTTGTTTTGTTTGGGGAACTATGTTAGCGAGCAGGGCAAAGAAAAGAGGGACGAGAGGAGGATCGAAGAGAACTCAACTCAGCCTTCTCTGGCTGAGAAGAATGGGAACTCTACTTTTGTTCATCGGTGGATGTCTCTCGAACCCGTTTTGACTGAAGGTTACGGTAGAGATGATGAAGTCGATGTCTGCGGATCCACCTGCGAAGAGGAAGGTTATGAAGAAGGATGAGGTTGGTTATTCTGATGGAAGCACTCGAGTTACTTTTCCTCCAGATTGTACATCTCCTGCATCGTCATCTTCGGTTACACGCAGTCCCTCTCCAGGTATGGAAGGGAAACCGTTGACAAGTCAACGAATGAGGAGGAATTTGGAAGAAGCTCGAGAGTGAGCTCGATATAGTACGGATTTGGTGGAGAGGATTGAGACTAAGCAGGAGCGGTTTAGAGGGCTGAAGCAGGTCATTCTGAGGTTGGTTCCGTAGGTGGACTCCGTGAGTCTTCCAGGCCATTGTATTAGTTGTGTGTATCAGTGTTGAAGAACAGTTAAGGAGAGTTGAAGCGTTTGTATGGGAGTATGAGGTGACTGCTTGGGAGTTGTTCAGTGGTCTGGCATCCTTGGCTGACATTTATTATCTTCGAGGAGTTATCTACAGTTCTTTGAAGACGTAAATGAGTTGGATGGGACATGCAGTGGTTGCATGTGAGTCGAAGATTACTTTTCTACGCCACAGTTCATCGTGGTCCCCTCGTTGTTGGACTCTACAGGAGGACTGAGTCAACTCAATCGATGGGGATTCGATAGGATATTGCCCTAGAAAGTGACGACAGTCTCTGCTACGCTTGCTTAGTTGCTTGTCATCTCGATGCAAATAGCAGTTATCAGTAGGGGATTACTCAGTTTTTCTCATCTTTGCCTCCTTGTTCATCAGATCTTTACCGCTTCTTGTTGTGGTTTGATTGTCATTTGGTGTTGGGTATATTGAGGGTTGGTGAAGTAGTCATCGTAATTAGGTGACAGGACGGTGTCAGCTAGAGCGGAAGTTGGGAGGTCTCTTTTGTTATTTGCAGGGGAGAGAGTTGAAGACGCCTAAGAGATGATTACGACAATTCCGGGGAGATCTTTGAGGATATTTGAGTTACTGCAGCGCGGGCTAGTGGAGGTCCTCGACACCCACGTTTCTTGGAGAGATCATTAGGGAGCTTTTAGTGTGGCGATGCAAGATGTTAGGATGTTGGAGTTAGTTCAGATGGTTCTTTATTGGTGGATTCCGGCATAGAAGGGTACGGCGAAAACGCAAGGAGCCATTAGGAGCAAGAGCATATTATGTACAATGCCAAGCGTTACTTGGCCAGTGGGGAAGTGGAGAGCCGGACCGGTCGTAGATCACGTTAAAAGACAGAAGTTGCGCGGCTGAAGTATGGCGAGTGAGTGGGATTGTCACATCTGACTGAGGCCGATATGATGGAGAGGCTGCTTTACACATTGGTGATTGTCACGACATCGAAGGGTTTTGCTTACAGCAGACTGATGATAACCGAAGAGAGTGGCATGTGAAATTTTGTGGACGAAATTTTTATAAGGGGGGTAGATTGTTACGAACCGTCCCGAGATTTTAGGTGAAGTGACGAAAATACCCCTGGGAGTCTGATGTTGACTTTTTGACCATCGAGAATTTGCATAGTCAATATTGGACTCTATGCGAAGAGCTCGACGATACGAGTCCGTCCGCGAAGCCGGAATTGGATTCCGAGCTATATTGAAGAAGTTGCTATCGAAAAACGGATTGAAGGTGTTGAGTGGGCCGCCACGTGGCAAGCCCTGAGTGGGCAGAGGGTTGGAGACTTTTCTGGAAAGCCCCAACCGCCCAACCGAGTTTTAAAACCCAGAACTGGCCCAAGTTTCCCAAAAGGGAAACCCGACGCGGTTCTCCAACTCGCCGTCGATTCTCTTGGCGCCAGCGCGGATCGGACCTGCCAGCGTTGCCACCACCTTCAGCTCGACGTCACGAGTCCGAAGCACCAAAGATCGGAGCTGGAGACCCTGCGGATCTCCGGCAACGACATCAACGGAAACTCAGAGTTTCCGACGCGATTTCCGACCACGTCCGACCTGGGTAAGCTCCCAAACCCTCATTTTTGGATTTCTCGTCATCCGTAGATGACTTTTGATGTAAAGATTGTTGGATTTGGTTGAGAAATGTGGAAGTTAGGAGTTTTGGAAAACCGGCTGGAATAGTCGCCGGAATTTGGAAAATTCTGGCGACGGCACGGCGGCGCTGAAGAACATGCCGGAATATGGAGATTTTCCAGATTTCGATAAGTTCTCCAGCGAAGGCGCGGCAGTGGCAGCTTGCCACGTGGGTGCCACGTGTCAAACATTCCAGCGCCACATGTCAGACACGTCAGCGCCACGCGTCCGCCAGGCCTGCTGCCACGTGGGTGCCACGTCAGCGACACGTGGCTGCCACATGGGCACCATGGCAGCGCCACGTCAACGTTGTGTCATTCCACGTTAGCATCGGCGTGCCGACGTGGCAGCCGTTGACCACCGTTGACCAGTCACTTTTCCGATTGGAAACGATGTTCCGGACCTGATGGCGAACTTCGTTTTGCCATCCGAGATACGGTTGAACCCCGATTGGGCAAAACATGGAAAAATTAGGGTTTTGAAGGTGGTGTTGATTTATGGATTATCTGACGGTTGATTCGTGGGAACTTTATAGGTATCCGAGCTCCAGTGAGATGCCATAAACGAGCAGTACAGACGGAGGACATCGGTAGCCTAGACTCAGTGTGAGTGGATGAGTTTTGTTTTCATAAAGTTATTGTTTTCGAATGGTTGTTTAGTATATATATATTATGAGTATCAGTTTATTCGTAATGCCTAGTACACCTAGTCGCACACAGTACTTTACATATATTTAAGTACCCGGACTACGGCCGTAGGACATAGCTTTCACGTGATTGTGCACCAGCACCGAAGACCCCACTTGCTAGCTATTATTTCCAGTGCACAGCGTCCCCTGATGCCTATCAGGGGTATTGTAGGTGCCACCATTCAGCTTTCACGTGATCCTAGGTACTTGGGGTATTTTAGGTATACGTACACAGCTTCACCCTGCGGATTACCGAGAGTGTCGTATGTGCTTGACCAAAGGTGTACAGGATATACAGGTCTGCGTATGTTTATTTTATTACGGATTTATTTTTACAGCAGGGGGTTATTTATACTATGTTTCTTAAACATTTTCGAGACTTTTGTTTTTCCTCCACTCACTCTTTGGTTTTGCGCCCCCTTAGGGATTAGTAGCTGGATTGACCAGAGACGCGAGGAGAGGCAGTTTGAAGGCTCTGCATCCGTCCCGAGAGTGTAGGGACATCATCTGTTCAGTTCAGGTTGCTTGTCATTTCCGTTGTTTCTTTTATTGTGTAATAGATGCGCTCTGATGCCGTGTGATTGTCGTGTGTGACTGTTATGGGCCCAGTTGCGTGTGTTTGTGTTTTATTTGTGTGGTTTTATCGTTTCCGTGAGGGAGTCAAGGCTTCGTCACCCTTAGGGTGATGGTCGTACATCCAGGGCTCACTTTTCTGGGACCGGGTGTAACAAGCTAGGAGTGAGTGGATTGACTTTTTACAGGACTTTGTTCAGCCATAGGCTTTTGATGTCGATTTTAGATACCTATTAATTAGGTGTATACAACCAAGTAAAAACTTGCAAGTGCACAAGGTAATTGAAGTATAGCCTAGGCAAGAACAAGGTCGATCCCACAGAGACTTGATTAACTATCCATGTTATTATGACTTATAACTTAACTTAGCATTTACTTTAAATAAACTAAATAAGCCCTAAATGACTGAAAGATAAGAAAATGTGAAAATAAGAAAACAAAACAACTATATATACTACAAACACACAAACGTAATAGAAATTAATAAACTAAACTATGACTCAACTAGGACTTATCAAGGGAGTTTTGAGAGTGGGTTTTGAAAGATTTGCTATAAAAGAAAGTTTGAAAGCAAGTAAATCAAACAAAGAAGGAAAATAAAATAAATATGAGCTGAAACGGGTGTGTACGATTCAAGAGAAAGCTACCAAGACAACAACTTCACCACAGATCTTGTTATTGAAACCTCTGTAAACATACAACCAAAGTTCTCAATCTAGTTGATAATTAGCTCTCCAATTCTATGATTAACTCTTTTCACAGCAATTAATCACTTCAAAATATATGCAATTTATCTCTGGTGTTAGGCATAAATGTAAACACATAAAAAGACTTTAAGCATAGTGAGAACTTGACATAATCACACAAACCCCTGAGCATATGGTGTGTACTGTTCCTACCCATACCCACATCACCCACATGTCACTCCCACAAGGCACCACATAGGCTACTTGCATGGAGACCAATCCGACCGTCCACCTGGCAAGCATCCAACGGACAAGAGAGGTGTGGAGCATCCTCACCACCTCTATAAAAGGAGACCACTCTCCTCATTCAAAAGGGGAGGCCAATCTGATCCTCTTCTCTCTTAAAAGACCTCTCTCTTTCTCTCGAGAGTTCTTCCTTCCCGACCTGGGACTCCCTTCACCTTCTCAGGTATACACCCTTGCCGCCTAAACATTACACCCCCATCCGCATTACGCTGACTTAAGCTTCAAAGGGTTTTAGGCCGGCACCCCACCGGTGCCCCTAGCTTTACTTTCCTTCCTGTGCAAGTACCTCTGTCCCCGGGACAACCTTCCGGGCAGCACCTTCCGGGCCCACCCGGAAGCCAGCACCCGGAGCTAGCCTCCCAGCTCCCGGAAACCAGCAAATCAACCTGATCCCAGCACTTCATATACACTTCCGTCCGACCTGGACCCTTTGACCGTTGACCCCATTTTTTGCATCAACAGTTTGGCGCCGTCTATGGGAATCGAGCAAATTCCCTCATGTTTTATCACTGAGTGAGACCATCTCCTCCATCATCGTGCCCCTCGACAACATCTCCTTCTCTCAACAAGCATATTCATTCGGGGACTTCCACTGCATACCCTCCGCGCACTGATTTCGGAGCCATCCCCTGCTTCTCTTGCGTTCTGCTTCCGCGACCGCTACCGCGCCCGCCCGAATTTGCTGTGGCATCTAGAGCCACCTCATGACGCGTCCGTGTCCGCTGCAGCATCCGGAGCTACCTTCTGCTGCCCCCGCATCCTGCCACCTCATGACAAGCTTCCACACCTCAACATGTCAAGATGCTACGCATCTCCGCCAGTCCATCCCACGACCTTTCAATGCAGCAACTTACTCGGGTCTGGAAACCCACGTTGCAGCTCCACGTGAGCACCCGGGGATGCCTGGGGACTCCCGTGACAGCTCCGAAGCGCGCCTGGTGTTGATGCAAAAAATGGGATCAACGTCAAGGGTCCGGGTCGGACAGGAGTGTGTTAGGGAGCTAGGAGGCTAGCTCCGGATGCTGGCTTCCGGGTGGGCCCGGAAGGTGTTGCCCGGAAGGTTGTTCCGGGGATGGGGGTACCTGCACAGGAAGGAAAGTAAAGCTCGGGGCACCGGTGGGGTGCCGGCCTAAGACCCTCCGAAGCTTAAGTCAGCCGAGGGAGAAAAGGAAGGAGAGTCTTGGAGGCAAGTAAGTGCTTTGTGGGAGAGAGTGAACTTACTTTCACTTGTGGAAGTGAGGTATTTATAGTGAGGGAAAACCTAGGGTTCCAAGGGTTCCAAGTGGGTTAGGTTGTCCCCTAGATTACCCCTACTGGGCCTCTTGGAGACCTAGTCAGGCCTCTAGGAGACTAGTTGGGCCCCTAGGGGCCTTGTTGATCTTTTCTGGGGGCCAGTCGCCCTTGTTGCTTGGGCCCAAGTGGCCTTTGCCTGGGGCCAGGTGGCCTTCATACTTGCTGTCTGAAGGACGTAGCACGGTCCCGGACATGCGCTCCCAGGTGGATAGGCTTCCGGGAGAAGTGATCCCGGAGGGTAGGCTTCCGGGAAGTGTGGTTCCAGAAGGGGGGAGTGGTCCCACTAGCTCCTTCTTCTGGATGACATGTGGCCGATCCGGGTATGGTATGAACACCTAGGGCTCCTGCTACACCATCGCATCCGCACCTGCTGGTGTCCGCTAAAAAACCCTCACATCTCTTCTTGGAAGCCACCCGTAGCTCTCCGCGCACACTCGCGCCAGCCTCCATGGCCCTCGGTGCCCTATTCCTAGCATCATGCTAGCCCTCGGATCCTCTTGACCCTACGGTAGCTAGTCACATGCACCCCTGGAGACACAGCAACTTTGAGTACACCAGGAATGCACACTTGGTGAGACACTACGTCTTGCACCCCCGCGACCGCTGCACCATCTAGAGCCAACCTCTGCTGCACTCGCATCCTGCTCTTGCATCTGGGCACTACTGCAATTGAACGCGGCATTTTGTGCGACCTCGCACAACTTCAACCTCCGGGCGCCGGAAGGTCCAGACATTGCTTCCGGGCACTGTAGCACTGCATCCGGACGCAGCATCTTCCGCAGCACTCCGCGTTGCCCTGCACCTGGGACTGTAGCACCGCATCCAAACGTTGCATCTCCTACATCCCGGACGCTGCAACCTGTGCCCTGCATCCTACTCGCCTCATCCCGAAAGTCACCCTCTGGACCATCCGGTGACCAGGCGTTGAAACCAACCCAGGGTCCAAATTGCGCACCCCTGCGCCCCGCAGCAACCCGCGTGCAACTCGGGGACTACATCACGCGACACTACATCCTGGATCCGCGGCTACCCACAACACCCGGCATCACTACCTACACTAGCGCGCGCTGTGTTCATACCATACCCAAACCGTCCACATGTCATCCTAGCAAGAGGCCACCAAGGCTTCCACAAGCCTCCAAGGAAGGGCAATGTGGGGAGCTCACCCCACATTACCCACATATTACAAGAAGGTCCAAACCCTTCCCTATAAATACTTGTCAACCCTCACAAGTCAAAGGTATCATTTACTACACTCACCAAATACTCTCTACTTGCCTTAAAGACTCAACCTCCTCTTTGCGCTGACTTAAGCATCGGAGGGTCTTAGGCCGGCACCCCACTGGTGCTCTTCCGTAACGTTTCTCTGTGCAGGTACACGGCAATCCGGGAAGACACCTCCTGGCCGGGACAGCACCATCCGGGAACACCCCATCTAACCGAGAACATCTCCATTCGTCCAAGTCATACCGAGGTTGGCCATCTCCTTCCCGGGCAGAGGCCGTCCATCACCTCTTGGAGCTAGCCTCCTAGCTCCCCGACATCACAAGACCGACCGAATTCACCCCCTTTACATTGACCGTTGACCTGATCCATTTTCAGACATCAACACGCTGCACACGGAGGCTACACCTCTCAGACCTACTAACTCTTCCGTTCTCCCCGCGAAGGATCCGAGTGACCAAGCTCCCCTTCTCGGAGAACTGCCCCTCCCATTCTCCCCAGAGAAGGATCGGAGCAACCCAGCTCCCCATCTCGGAGAACTGAACCTCCCGTTCTCCCCGAAGAAGGGCCTGAGCGACCAGCTCCCCTTCTCGTAGAACCGTCCCTCCCGTTCTCCCCAGAGAAGGATCGGAGCGACCCAGCTCCCCTTCTCGGAGAACTGTCCCTCCCGTTCTCCCCGGAGAAGGGCCCGAGCGACCAGCTCCCCTTCTCGGAAAACCGTCCCTCCCGTTCTCCCCAGAGAAGGATCGGAGCGACCCAGCTCCCCTTCTCGGAGAACTGACCCTCCCGTTCTCCCCGGAGAAGGATCGGAGCGACCCAGATCCCCTTCTCGGAGAATTGCCCCTCCCGTTCTCCTCGGAGAAGGATCGGAGCGACCCAGCTCCCCTTCTCGGAGAACTGTCCCTCCCATTCTCCCCGGAGAAGGGCCCGAGCGACCAGCTCCCCTTCTCGGAGAACCGTCCCACCCGTTCTCCCCAGAGAAGGATTGGAGCGACCCAGCTCCCCTTCTCGGATAACCGTCCCTCCCATTCTCCTCGGAGAAGGATCGGAGCAACCCAGCTCCCCTTCTCGGAGAACTTTCCCTCCCATTCTCCCCGGAGAAGGGCCCGAGCGACCAGCTCCCCTTCTTGGAGAACCGTCCCTCCTGTTCTCCCTGGAGAAGGTTCCGAGCGACCAGCTCCCCTTCTCGGAGAACTGACGCTCTCATTCTCCTCGGAGAAGGACCCGAGCGACCAAGCTCCCCCTTCGGAGACGGTTTTCCCAACGACAGCTTGGCCAATAAACCATCTATGTGCCTTCATTCCCGGCAACTGATGCCCTGGCTCGGGACAGAGTCTTCTCTCCCCGACCCAGGCCCGGAAAGACTTGCGAGCGACACAACTTCGGGTGCTGCCAACATGGCACACCAACACGGCTCGCCGACCTGGCTCCGTGCCTTCGATTCCGGCGACTGATGCCCTGGCTCGGGACAGAGTCTTCACTCCCCGACCCAGGCCCGGAAAGGCTTGCGAGCGACACAGCTCCGGGTGCTGCCGACATGGCACACCAACACGGCTTCCGACCAGGAAGGCACCCCCCGGACCCTCCGGCGACCGGGTGTTCAAATCAATCGAGGAACATCCTCGCTGATCTTCCTACCCAGAAGACCTCCGACCCGGAGGGCACCCCCCGAACCCCCCGGCGACCGGGTGTTCAAATCAATCTAGATCCATTCTCGCTGATCTTCCTACCCGGAAGACCTCCGACCCGGAGGGCACCCCCCGGACCCCCCGGCGACCGGGTGTTCAAATAAATCGAGGTACATCCTCGCTGATCTTCCTACCCAAAAGACCTCCGACCCAGAGGGCACCCCCCGGACCCCCCGACGACCGGGTGTTCAAATCAATCGAGGTCCATCCTCGCTGATCTTCCTACCCGGAAGACCTCCGACCCGGAGGGCACCCCCCGAACCCCCCGGCGACCGGGTGTTCAAATCAATCGAGGTCCATCCTCGCTGATCTTCCTACCCGGAAGATCTCCAACCCGAAGGGCACCCCCCGGACCCTCCGGCGACATGGTGTTCAAATCAATCGAGGGCACACCCCCATTGATCATCACCCGGAAGACACCCTCCGGGTCACCCCCCAGGACCATCCGAGCACATCCTGGAGCCATCTTCGAGGCTCATCCTGGAGCCATCTTCCGGGCGAATCATCCAGGCACATCCTGGAGCCATCCTCCGGCACAAAACCTGGCCAGACCCTCCTACTGGTTCCAAAACCGAGCACATCGCACTCCTGCTTCCTTACCCGGGGACTTCGGGGACTTCTCCTACCCCACATCGGTTGCAGGGCCTGATTGGAGGGACATGTGAGTGACATGTGACCGATATGGGCGACAATGCAAGTCCCCGACCAAGGAAGCATTCCTTACTCGCGAACTTGGGGGACTTGTTGATACCCATACCCACATCACCCACATGTCACTCCCACAAGGCACCACATAGGCTACTTGCATGGAGACCAATCCGACCGTCCACCTGGCAAGCATCCAACGGACAAGAGAGGTGTGGAGTATCCTCACCACCTCTATAAAAGGAGACCACTCTCCTCATTCAAAAGGGGAGGCCAATCTGATCCTCTTCTCTCTTAAAAGACCTCTCTCTTTCTCTCGAGAGTTCTTCCCTCCCGACCTGGGACTCCCTTCACCTTCTCAGGTATACACCCTTGCCGCCTAAACATTACACCCCCATCCGCATTACGCTGACTTAAGCTTCAGAGGGTCTTAGGCCGGCACCCCACCGGTGCCCCTAGCTTTACTTTCCTTCCTGTGCAGGTACCTCTGTCCCCGGGACAACCTTCCGGGCAGCACCTTCCGGGCCCACCCGGAAGCCAGCACCCGGAGCTAGCCTCCCAGCTCCCAGAAACCAGCAGATCGACCTGATCCCAGCACTTCATATACACTTCCGTCCGACCTGGACCCTTTGACCGTTGACCCCATTTTTTGCATCAACATGTACCTCAAGTGTGTTCATGAATATCATCACAAGAAGCTAAATCGAATTAGGCATGGCGTATACCCTAACCCGCATCAAATTATCCAACTGAAAATCCTAATGGTAGCTAGACATTAAGATCATCACTCAAATAAATAAGCACATAGATGAAATTTCAAGTAGAATAGAAACTTTAATAGCATATCAAAACTGAGTTTTCAATAACAAAATCTGGGTTACATTGTGTCTTGGTAATAGAAATTTAGCTACTCATAGTCATGGAAACAATGAAAAAATAAAAAATAGAGAAAGAGTAAGAGAAACCCATGAACCCAAAAGTGGGGCTGCGATGGTGTCTCGCTGCCGGCTCACTCGAAACTTTCGCGTTCTTCTCTTTCTCCCCTTTTTTGCGATCGTTCGCCTCTGCCTTGTTTCTCTCTTCTGTCCTTATTTTCTGCCGCCCCCTCCTATCTGCCCAGCTGCCTTCATTAAAATCAGTGTTTCAAAAAGCGCTCTAGGCGACCGCCTAGGCGCTGGGCGGAGAGATAACGACTCGACTTGTCTGAAATCGGGGACAAAAATCGTAGATGCAATTAGGCGACGCCCAAGCGGGGCTGGGCGGACAAGGCGGTTAAAGGCGCTGGTAATCCTGAAATTTAATTGGGTTTTTTCAAGTATTGAACGCCAAAAACAATCTGAAATCATTGGTTCTGCTGCATTGCGCGTTGTGATTCCGCTAAAATCACTTCCAAGCCTCGAGCTTTGTCCTCCACGACGATGGTGTTCCCGGCGACAATCGCCGCCAATATCAGGTTCCCGACGCAAACCGCTTCCAAGCCCAGCGTTTCGCCCTCCGCGACGAGCAACGACAGGTTCCCAGCGCACATCGCTTCCAAGCCCAGCGCTTCGACCTCCCCGACGAAGGCGTTCTTGGGCGTTTCGACATGGGTCGTGGGCTGCTTCGTCAGCCGTACCAGAAAGTCGAATTTCCAAGATTCGGCGATGGCGACGACTCTCCGTCTTGGCTGTACCGCGCAGAGCGCTTCTTCGACTATAACCAGACGCCGCAGGAGGAGAAAGTTTGGTTGGTCTCGTTCAATCTTGAAGGAGACGCACAACAATGGTTTCAAAGTTTGGATTGCATTCGCAATTACCCAGATTGGGAAATTTCCTCTCAGGTTTTCATTCAAGAATTTGGTCCTCATCAATTTGAAGACCCTGCATCTACCCTTGTCAAGTTGTTTCTTGGACGATTCTGTCAAGAATTTCAGGCGATTGGTGAACCAAGTCCCAAGATTGAGCTCCGATTACAAGCTTAGTTGTTTCATTGGTGCTTTAAAGAAGGAAATCCAGCATGATGTAGAGCACAGCGCCCTAATTCAATCCATGAAGTTACTAGATATGCATACCAGTACACTGCTAAGTTCCAAGATCGGGAATGGAGGGGGGGGTGTACATTTTCAAACTCATACTCTGAATTTGTGCCTGTTACTTCTGAAAATATGGATTATGCTGCTAGCAATGCTAGAGCTGGTAGGACTAATATATAGTGTTGATAGGGCCCTTAGGATTGAGAATGGTTCTGCTCATAATGGGGTTCCAATGAGGAAAATGGCACCTGATGAAATTCAAGCAAGAAGGCAGCAAGGTTTATGTTTCCATTGTGATGATAAGTTCACTCGATGCCACATTTGTAAGAAGAAGTTGTTCATGATTGAGGCAATCCAGGAAGTAGTAGTTGACAAGGAAGAATTCGTAGATGCTGTGGGAGATCGTGAATACTGAAGTGTAGCAGACTCAACTGGGGAAGGATTATGATGACATCGCCATTTGTTTCTTTTCTGGGGGTGTAGTTGTTAGGATTCTGTTAAGCCAAGTTGTTAATAGTTTGTTAGTTGATGTAATGGCTGATAGGTGTCATCAGCTTAGTGGATGAGTTGCACCTAGTCAACACCTTGATCCTTTATATTGTAATCCTGGGATTCATTGTAAGCAGTTGTTGATTGATGAAATAGAAATATAGTTTAGTTCTCTTAGTTCTCTCTCTCTCTGCATAGTCTATCTGGTTTGATAATCTGGAGTTAATAGGAAATGCCTATTCTTTTAATTTTCTAATCTAAATTTTACACATGCTTATGAGCTAATTTATATATATCATGTCGTATGAAAAATATTTATATATAAAACTCTTAATTCGCTTAAGCAAACTCTTAATCCGCTTAGGCCCCGCCTAGGCCCCGATTAATCCTCTAGGCGCTAGGCCCTTGCTTGCTGCCTAGATCCCGCCTAGCGCTTTTTGAAACCTTGATTAAAATAGAAACCTAGCCAAAACCCCTTGGGCCTTGGACAATTGGGCTTCTAAAAGAAAATAAAGACCAAGTGGGCTGCTGCACTTCTAAATCTGGACAGCATATGGGCTAGCTCGTGACTGCTCTTAGGACACCTTTCGGAACTCAGAAAATTACAAACAAATATTCTTTGAAAAGGTCTAGATGTCTTCTCAACACCAATATGTCATTTCCTTCAATTCGACATCGGATGAATTTGACATGACCAAAAGAGTGACAGTGGCTCAGTTTTCTGCAGGAAACATTTACGCATGACTTGTACATTGAAAACTGGCACTTTAGACATCTTGAAAAATTCTGGAAATCCCTATGGACAAACTTCAAGATGTTATCTTCTATCCTCAACTGGAATTATCTCAAAATCAGATCCGTGCAATATTTGGTGAATTTCTACATTTCGGTGTTCAGAAGCTGAAAAATCAGAAAATAAAGTAAATAAGCATCTTAAGTCCAAATTACCTCACAAAACTAAGTTAAAAGGTTATTAAATGATAAGAAATTATGAAGACATCAGGTTTTGTTTTGTTTTTTTTTTTTTTTTTTTTTTTTTTGTGCCCTTCTAACAATGGTTACCTTTTGGGTCTTTGTAGTTTTTTTTGCTAAGTTTGGTGACCTGAACAATAGTTGCATAGAGGCCTTGGTGTTTTTGTATATGGTACTTAGTTCAATGGCCTTGGTTATGTGTTATTATTGTCCAAATGGTATGGCTTAGAGAATTCAATGTAAACTCATGTATTGTTCAATGTATTGCTTTAGTAGCTCAGTAAAATGTTGCTTTATTATAATTAGTGTGGTGAAATCATTGATATAAGATAGGTGTATTAGTTAATTGTGGACCCTATTTTGTACAAACCCATATAATTTCCTAGAAAAAGATAATGGGCTTCAAAGCTGAGATACCATTGTCTCTATTATACAAATTTGCCTAGAACAATTGGCCACCATTTATAGACAACGTAATTTTGCACATTGAATCGTTGTCTATTCCAAAAATAGATAACGGTTTTTTATAGAACACTGTTGTCTAATAGGACGATAGATAACGGTTTGACACAAATAGTGTTGTTTATACCCATAAAAGATAACAATTTGAAAAAAAAATGCGTTATCTAATGTCCCAGTAGACAATAGTTTTGATCAAAACAGCGTTGTCTTCAATCACAAACAACAATGATTTGTGATTAAATAGACAACGATTTATCATAAGATACCGTTGCCTATTGTACTAATAGACAACGGTATTTTGTGTCAAACTTCTTTGAAATCGATCACACTTCTTTGAAATCTATAAATTTGAGGAGAATTTTAACTCATTTAAAATCCTTTTAAATTAGGGTTATTATCATGAATGGTGCCTGAACTTTCATTAACAGGACTTCATGGTGCCTGAACTTTAAAAGTGATCAATTTGGTACCCAGACTTTAAAAAACCGGACTTCATAGTGCCTGAACTTTAAAAGTGATCAATTTGGTACCCAGACTTTAAAAAAGAGGACTATGTGGTACCCAAACTTTCAAAAAAAGGACTATGTGGTATTTTAGTCAATTTTTTTAATCAAAATCCGTTAAAATGAAGGATAAAATGGTCTTTTAACATTAATTTTTATGTAAAATATTTTTTTTACCTCTCAACTTCTATAAATATGTTTTATGGTGTTTTGAAAAAAATGAAAATGTCATATAGCTATTTTAGGACAATAAATAAATTGATTAATGAAAATATAGTTGAACGGTAGATTTTTTCTATCACTTAATTTCTATTAGAAATAATTTTTAATGTTCAAGTATATTTTTATTCATCAATTTATCTATTATTTTGCAATAGTTATATGCATAAATGTTTTTTTTGAAACATCATAAATCATATTTGTATAGAGGTTGAGAGGCATAGTATTTTTGAAACATCATAAATCATATTTAAAAACCCTTTTTTATATTAATTTTCATGTAAAATACTATACCTCTGAACCTCTATATAAATATGATTTATGGTGTTTCAAAAAAAAATTATGCATATAACTATTGCAAAATAATAGATAAATAAAAATATATCCGAACATTAAAAATGATTTCTAATAGAAATTGAGTACTAGAAAAAGTCTACCGTTCAAGTATATTTTCATTAATTAATTAATTTATTGTTCTAAAATAGCTATATGCACATTTTTCATTTTTTCAAAACACCATAAAATAGTTTTTTTTTTACTTCTCAACCACTATATAAATATGTTTTACGGTGTTTCAAAAAACATTTATGCATATGACTATTGAAAAGTAATAGATAAATTGATAAATAAAAATATACTCGAAAATTAAAAATTATTTCTTATAGAAATTAAGAGATAGAAAAAATCTACCGTTCAACTATATTTTCATTAATCAATTTGTTTATTTATCTAAAATAGCTATATGACATTTTCATTTTTTTCAAAACACCATAAAACATATTTATAGAAGTTGAGAGGTAAAAAAAATATTTTACATAAAAATTAATGTTAAAAGACCATTTTATCCTTCATTTTAACGGAATTTGATTAAAAAAATTGACTAAGATACCACATAGTCCTCTTTTTGAAAGCCTAGGTACCACATAGTCCTCTTTTTTAAAGCCTGGGTACCAAATTGATCACTTTTAAAGTTCAGGCACTATGAAGTCCGGTTTTCAAAAGTTTGGGTACCAAATTGATCACTTTTAAAGTTCAGGCACCATGAAGTCCTGTTAATGAAAGTTCAGGCACCATTCATGATAATAACCCTTTAAATTATAATTGAATATACCCAAAGTTAGCAGGTGTAACGGTTGTAGGTAGCCCGGCGGTGTAGCCGTCCATGTGTGAGTGTGTTTTTGGAACTTGGAAAGTTTGGGGCCTCAGCCTCTGAGGAGCGTAACGTTACTCTCACTCACGCTCTCCCTCCCCACTATTATTAATAAAGTCAGGTCGTTTTTCATATGTGCAGTTCGAGAGAGGAGTTTGACGAGATTCATCATGGCGTCGGCAGCGGCGGCGGCGGCTTCATTGAGTTGGATGGTAGAGGTCGACGAAACCAACGCCCACGGCGCCACTCAAATCGGAGCTCCGACTCTGAACCCGTTGACGCGAACCAAGCGGCGGGTCAGGTCCAAGAAACAAGAGGAATTTGTTGGGTGGGGATCCAAACGCCTCTTCCAATTTCTGGAGTCGATTGGGAGAGACACCAGGGTGCCCATCCCGCAATACGACGTCGCGTCCATCATCACCGACTACGTCAATCTACACAAGCTTCAGCACCCAACCAAGAAGAAGCGAATCGACTGTGATGACCGCCTACACTTGCTCTTCGGCAGAAGGTCCATATCCCGCCTCAAAATCTACGATCTCCTCCAACACCATTTCGCGGACAACCACGAGTCCGATTCCTCCGAGGAAGAAGACGATGAAGAAGACGACCTCCTCCTCGATTCTCAATCATCTCAGCATCACCAGCAGCAGCAGCCAAAAAGGCCCAAAAGATCAATGGACCTTGCTGTTGCTCCCCCTCGGCCTAAAAGCATCTTTGCCGCCGTCATCCCGGAGAACATAAAGCTGGTGTATTTGAAGAGGTCTCTGGTGGAGCATCTTGTAACCCAGCAGCAGCCGCACCAAGTGCTGGACTTGGAGGCTAAAATGGTGGGCAGCTTTGTTAGAGTCAAGTCCAACCCGGACGACTATCTCCAGACCAACTCTCATCAGCTACTACAAGTTACTGCTCTCACCACTGCTAACCCTTCATTTCTTCTTCGCCTTTCCGGCCGCGTCGAAGATGTCCCAATTTCTTCCCTTTCCGATGACAATTTCTCCCAGGTAACTTCCTTCCCTTCACTTTGCTCATGATTACTTAGTCTTGTTGCTATGTTGTTAATCTTTGCTCTTACTTTGGTGAAATCGCAGCAAGAATGCGAGGATTTGCATCAAAGGATCAAAACCGGTCTGCTCAAGAGTCTTACTGTGGTAATTATATTCTTTTCGATTCCGCATGTCTACATGGAGCACTGAACAAATATTTGTTACTTTGCTCCTTGAACACGCACAGTAACTTCCAATCTTTTATATGTGACTGTCAAAAAGCTTAAAATGTAAACTTATTTGCGGGAAATGTAGACTTACCCTTCCTTCTATTTCTTGGTTCAATGGGTGTTCTGTAATGATGCAGGGTAAAGGGAGGGCCATGGATAAACTAGAGAAAACTACAAGGATAAGGCCATAGGATAGAGGTTGGAATGAAGATAATCGAATTCTAGGGTAGATAAACCCAAAAGAAACTCTTAGATCAGAATTCTTCTGATATATTATTGATAGACGAACAAAGACTGAATACAATATATATAGTCCTCCCTAGCCTATTTATACTAGTCAATCAACCCTAACATTGCCATTCCTTGCTTAATAAGAAATCTTACTCTTAATTGAACTATCCAAAAAAAACTCTATTCCTTTAAGGTAAAGAAAGGAAAGTAATCATAATTAATTAAATCCCCTAACTGATTAACCCTAGCCTAATCTGCCCCAGGGGCCCACTAAGCATCTCGAAGTCTCTTGAATGCTCCCGCATCATGTAGACAATGCGTGGATTTACTTTGCGGAAACTCAGTCTCTAGTCTGTTTGTTTTTTCTGAGGTTATACCCTTATCTTGTTAATGTGCTTCGTACTCTTTTAACAGGCGGAGCTTCAACAAAAGGTCCAGATACTGCACGAGGATATAACCAAGCATGTATGTGTTTAACTATAGTTAAATTTGCATATCAATACAAGCACGTCCGGCCTAGTTTTGCACAAGTTGGCGTGTGATTTTCACAATACGAGTTAGGCTTGTTATATTCATGTCCATGTGTTATGAACTCCAAATTAATGAGTTCGTCAATAAGATCTAGGTAACATCAAGATATTATTTACGTTTGCAGGTAGCTCGAAGACAAGATGCTAAATGCAATAACAAACGGTTATATGCTAGTACTGTACAATAATAGTTTAATGTAGTCAAGATTTTCGTAGTATTGTTTCTTAGTCTATCTAAGGGTTTGTCTAGTTTGCTAATTAGTGTGGTTTGGTTGTTATTTGGTTTCCTTATGTAATTATGGTTATACACTACTTAGGATTACAGAGCTATCTCATTCTTTTCCAATGTTTTAGACATACTGTTCTCTTAAGATATAGTTTTCTGAAAGATTAAAATCCTGTTTGACGTTTAACAAAACTTGATTGGGCTATACATAGGTTCTCATATTCTTCTGAAAGCTTATTGATTGGTCTAATTGTCGTGAGTCATTAATTGTAATCTCTACCCATGTGTCATTAATTGTAAGCTTATGAGTATATGGCACTAAAGATTTTAAGTCAGAACATTAGTTTGCCTAGTGTTTAAGGATGCAATCTAAATTATGTCATTTGCTTGGTGTTTAGTATCATAATTGTGATGAGAGTTCTACTGTATTGTGTTCCTGTACAGTTATGATTAAGGTATCTCATTATTTCCCTATTTTCTCACCATATCCCATAAATTTCTAGTGAAGGTGAAAAAGACTGATCCAAGGTATCTCATTATATTACGTCTCCTTGTTGGACTACTCACTTCTCTCACCTATGGACTTCTTCTGATGCCTTTGAGAGGTTGATGTATGACATTTTCACCTTGTGGTGTATTTGTTTCAGTGGCTTGGGAGAGAGCTTTATTTATTACAGAACCTGATTGATCGAGCCAATGAGAAGGGATGGCGTAGAGAATATCCTCTACAAAGTTTAGAGCTGATTTTCCATGCTTTAATGTGTTGCCTATTTTGCAGAAGTATTTCCCATCTACGTTATTATAGAAGCGAAAAAACTGCTCATTGGATCCTTAACTTGATGTCATACACTGTTTGAATATTTGGAGAGAAGGCAATTGCTCCAGACTGAGAATGAACAGGCACGCCTATTGCGTGAGGTTCCTGAAGTCATAGCAGAAGAGTTAGAGGTCATAACACAAGACGACCCACGAGATCTTTTAGATGGAGCTTCAGAAGCTCCTATTGGTGAGATACCTGTAGAAGTGACTCCATTAGCTTGGACCTCTGGTGGCATGGATTATGAAGGTACGTTGTTTAAGAGTATGGAAATTTCACATCAGGTGTAAATTGGGCCTTCTATACCACGGCCAATTGGTTTTGCATTTTTGGTGCTCCAAGTCTGGTTGAAGTTGGCTAGGCATGCTCCATATCTTGTTTGAATCACTTTGAGTATATGTGAGGGATGCCTGTTGAGAGTATGAAGTTAGATGTTAGCTGTGTTGTGAGTCTTGAAACTTTTTCACAGGTATTTGACCAATTGATTTTGATTGGATGTTCCAGTTCTAACAATGGTTCTTTCTGTTTATGAAATGACTTGAAAATGTGAAAATTTTCAATCTACAAATGCTTACTGAGGAATGCATGCAAGAACTGTCGCAGCTGTTCTGCATGCATATGCTTTTAGAGAGTGAGTATCTTGATATATATGGTTGAGGAGTGAAATGGGTGCTCTAACGAATGAAAGATAGTTTCTTGGATGCGATATGGAGAATAGAAAAATTCTTTAATGTTTATATTTAACTTCTTGGCCTTGTAATTCTGGGTGTCCCTGTGTCTTTGTGCCATCCTTTGACAAAAAAAGGAAAGGGAAACAAATTGGCGGTGACCATCATGACCTCTTTGTAGGCTGTTGGGTGAGGTTGTTTCTGAAATTGGCAAAGTTGAGTAAATCAAAGAATGGGAAACAAAGTGGTGATGGTCACCACCAATTTGGGGTGGTGAGCAAAAGTGCTCCAAGAAGAAAGTATCGGTTAGTAGGACTGCCAAATTACTGGTATCATAATTGGAAAGTCTTTTGGTTGGCCTAAGTCTGAATCCCTATCTGAGCAAAGGCCCAATCCCGCAAAACAAAGTATCTAGGTTACCTACTAAAGAAGATGCTCGAAAAAATGATAACTAACCCATGAATCTTAATTGTTATGTGAATCTTATTTCTATAGTTACACCAACTTTGGAAAGTATACTTTCAATTCATACGTGATTCGTGAATAAAGGAATAGTGCATAGGTGGCATGAATGATATGGTATCCAGTATTTATTTTATTCCTTTTTATTTCATTAAGATTTCCCTTAGGTTTTAACTGAGAATCACTAGTACGGAAAAATAGAGGAAGTTTGTGACCCAATCGGTAGGTCTAGTATATAGATTGCTTAGGCTGCATGCTAGTGACGCTTTTTGGTTAAAAAGTTGGCCCATATTGTGATTACACTTAAGGTGATTATCATTCTCTTTATTGCTTATAAAAATGTATAGAAATGAATTAATTAAAGTGCATCATATAGAAATGAATTGTTAATTCTTTTGCTTCATTGGTTGATTTGGTGAGTCATAAATATTGGTATATATATAAGGAAACAACACTATATTTAAGAAAACTAAACTGATCTATTCTCACATGAGTTTTCCACAGCAAGCAATCATGATATTTTTTGGCAAGAAATGGAGGAACAACCAACAGAGTCCAAAAACCGGAGCAATGGAGAAGAAGGGCATGGAACTATAGATGGTAAAGGCATTCAGAAACTGGTGAATAAGGTGGTACAAACATCACAGGTAATAGATTTGAGTGATGGTGATGAAATTGAAGAGCGATGTGGTGGAAATGAGACTCCTGGCGACCAGCTTGAAAGTTTGATATGGCATTATTTAGATCCCCAGGGAAACGTACAGGGTCCCTTCTCAATGGCTTTGTTAAAGTGCTGGAGTGATGCTGCCTATTTTCCTCCAGATTTTAAAATTTGGCATGCAAGCAAGAGCCCCAGTGAAGCTGTATTATTGAAACGCATTCTTCAGCAGACTTATCAGAATAAAAAATTAGGAAAAGATTATTAGTTTTTTTATTTATAGTTCAGGTCCATCTGTAATTATGTTTAAAGCACATTGTCAAGGGCTGATTTATAGTTCAGGTTCCAATTGTCCATGGATTTTTTTTTTCAAGGAATGTATTATTTTCCCAGGTTCCAATTCTCTCATAGAATAAAGAGAGCACGAAAAAAGAGTCACAGAGAGAATTATATTTCATGAACTGAGGAACAATGATATCACAAGCGAAACTAGGAATTACTAGGTGAAAATGACTATTTACAGCTTTCTGATGACAGCATAACTACAAACTACAAAGTAAACTCATCACACTTACAGTGCACAGGTCAAGTCCGCGGAGAATCATAACAAATGGTTCTTCCCTTTAACTCGAGTCACAACAGATGCAACAACTTTAGAAATCTAGACAAATGTATACGAGTATTTCACATGCATATGAAGAAAGTGTTCAAACAACAGATACCAATCTGTGCTAAGTAGCTACAAACTTCGCAGATAACTTCATACGTAAACACCCAGACACAGAACTTGAATACTAATGAGGATAAAACAAAAAAGTCAACTCTGGGACAAATCAATTTTCTTGAAAAGTTATGCACTAAGGGATGATCTAGAACAATGCTTCAAAACAGAATCCAGATAAGGCCTGCTAAAGAAAGTAATTTAGACACTAGGAAAAATGCAGATGGAGCTGCTTGACATCCAGAAACAGTCTAACCAGTAGCTATAAGGGCACACAATGCCTACAGGCTACCATTTACATCATAGTAATGGTCTAAAATATGCTCACAATTGCACAAAAAGAGACTCCCACAGCAAGATGACAGGCATTATAACTTGTGTTCCTGCACTAATAGCAAAAGGAGAGCCAAGGGCAGTAGTTGAGAATAGCTGTCGTACGCTTATTTTCTTTTCAACTTCTTCCTCTTAGAGGCTTGTTTAGCAGCATATGTTTTAAGCTTCTGAAGGATTCTCCTCTCACTGATACGAAGTGTCAAAGAATGGTACAACATTTTCTCTCTTATTTGACAACACCTGCCCAATGCTTGAATATCATCTTCTATTGAACTTGTACCATAAAGGCTTTCCCGCATATCTGAAAGGGAAGAAAGAGCATCACAGAGAGATTTTGTCAGAAACAGATCCTTTCTGGATAGGCCAGTTTTGTGGCACAATGCTTTGGCTTTATCTAGAAAAACGATGTCCTCGGGTTCATCTGAGCTTGAGGCAGCTGCTAGAGAAAGATCGATTTTATGATATGCGTCATGTGGTAACATAATCAGGTACAACAAAACTAGCATCTCAAATTGGGGCCGTCCATTAAAAGAAATCTCGAAGTATTCAGAGTTGTGGGAGACACATCCAGAGAAGTGGAACCTTCTCCAGAGGGATAGTCTTGCTCGACAATGCTGGCCAGAGAACTTGCAGGAACTCCAGTGGAGTATGAGTCCCAAGTCGACATTGACAATGTCGTAGGGATTATCTGGTTCGGTAAATCCATATCTGTGAAGCAGTGCAGCGTTACCCAGTAACCCGTAGGTATTAAAGACCTCAGCTCCAAGTTTGACATCTTTGACCATAGTCATTTCCAAGTCGTCCTCGTCATTGTTGTTGTCATCAACACGGTCATCAACAATATTATCATCATCACTACCATCCTCATCATGGGTAGACGACCAAGTAGGATTAGAAGCAGCAATATGATGATCATGAATGGCAGCATTGGCATGACTAATAGCACTAGTAAGAGTAGCTTCTTGGGATGTGTCAGAATCAGTAGTACGAGTACTAGTACTAGTAGTGGGAGGAGAGGTCATGAGGTGGACATCCTCAGCTCCGGTTTTGTGATTAAACCTGAATTGAATAGAAAAAGAACACAAGAACTCCAACTACTTAACAATTTTTACTTGAATATGATCATGAGCTTCATCAATCAATGCGTGGTAAGATAACTGATTACTGCAGTTGATAAATACGTAAAAAAGGGAAGAAAGTGGACGTACAGGTCAGCCAAAGGAACCATACCGACTCCATGGTAGTGATCAATGTGAAAAGAGCGAGAAGAAATGAGGGTCGTCGCGGCCAAGTAGCTTTCGAAGCTGCCCATGGTTGTTGTTGGATTATGATTCGAACGAGAATGCAGAAGGGAAGAAATGGAAGGCTGAATTGTGTGGTTCCACTGCTTCCACAAAGTAGCTTTCTCCTCCAAGACAGTGCCGTGCAGCTCAGTTCCCTGCAGCAGCTGATCGACCTCCTCGTCGCTCCAAACCAACGGCAATGGCATGGTCGACTCTTGTTGTGCTCTCATTAACCCAAGGTATGGGGCCCAGCGGGACGATTCCCCAAGGCTCATCTCGTACATGAGCGCCACCGCAAGTCCACCCAAATCATCACCATCAGCGGCAGAAATAGAAGCAGAATTCGCAGCGGTGGTTCTGATGGTAAGGCAGGCGAGCTTGGGAATTCTGGCCACCACGTCCCCTTCCTTGAGGTCGCCCAGGGCTCTGACGCTGATTCCCATTCCGACGACTCCGTCGCGGTGGTGGTCGTCGTCGTCGTCTCTCAGTTGGAGGGCGTCGCTGCATTCGATCCTTTCACCCTCCATCCACCGCTTAAAAGCCCTTAACCGCCTGCTGCTGCTGCTGCCCACCATTTGATTTCAATTTTCAACCATAAGCGCCGCCGCTTCTTTCTGGTCGTTATTTGAACCCACACCCAGGTTAATAAAGGAATAATGACCTACAATCAAGGTTTAAAATATCTATGTCGATAAAAATATCGATAGCTCAAATTACGGATATATCGACGGATATTTTGGATATCGATGTCGATATCGACGACCGTCAAAGAAATTGATGGAAATCAACTTAAAAAATTGGAAATTTTTAATGAAACTTCAGGAAATGTTTAATTATCTCACAATGCATGTTTAAGACTAATAAATATCCTAAAATGCCTGATGATATGATAAGAATATGATATGTATAAAGATAAAATGTTACGGACTCAACAATTCACAGCAAACCTTGGTTTTCAAAAGCAAATTAAGGAAAGCAAAGGGGAAAAAGCAAGACAATTCTGAAAATCCTCTGTAGAACATGCCAATGATGAATACAAGACAATTCAAATGCAGGACAATTCAAAAGCAAGACAATTCAGAAAAGAACATGAGTATATCAGTAAATACTAATTAGTTCATAAACACCCCAATATATAACTGTATGTCATATAATTCCCTTAAATTTTTACAGAAAACATGAAACAAGTCAATTCTGAAAATCTTTTGTAGAACATGCTATATCCACATGAGTTGCTTCTCCTTATAGATCACACCCTCCTCATAGAACGAGTCATAGTTTCCAATCTCAACCTGCAAAAGACACGAATTTGTCATATCATCAACACAATTTGAAGCATGTTAAGATATTCTTCTCAAATGGTTCAGCATTTCCTCGAATAGGAAATAAGCAACGCAATCAAATTATTGAGGCTGAAGTATGAAAGGGATGAGCTTTTGGTCGAACCATCAGTGCTCCTGCTTCAACTGTAACTAGAAACTCCGCTGGATCTACAGACGAAACACAAACCTGCACAACGGCAACTACCTTTAAGGCTATATTTCATTAAACCACTTTGTGCAGTGGAGCTAAAGTCACCTATCTAATAATGTAAAGATAGGATTAATTGATTAGTTAGGATTAATCGATATACATACAGTCATGGTAATTAGTATTTACAGTTCAAAAAGTGATGATCATGACGCATGAACGTACCGGAAGAGAAGTTACACCAATAGCAAGCTTCACCAACTCCGGGTCACAAGCTATATCCACATGAGTTGCTCCTCCCTATAGATGCAATGACACAGGACATGAATTTAAACATTGGCTAGGAAATTCAATGAAATTGGAGGCCAGAAAGCATATAAAAGAGAATAATTTTCTACCTAAGGAAAGCAATGTTTCAACCACATATTTCATAGTTGCATATATAATTAATTATGATTACAAACCTGCTCTGCGGCAGTAACGACTGATGCAACATTTTCCTTGTCGAAATTCTGCAAACCCGAAATAATCTGTAACAGAAATATATGAACAAATCAGAGTTCTTTGTCATTAAAAGCATGCATAGTTTGGTTGAGCAAGGCTTTAGAACAGAGACAGGATAATGGAAGAAACATTCAATTAGTATCGAGGATGTTAAGTTTTGGTGAAGGGGATTTAGTTTACCTTGAGAGCTCTGCCTTCATGAAAATCCTTGCGTAGTCGGTGAACACAAGCACCGCCTAGTCTAGCCGCCACCGCCGCCACTTCGTTCAGTTGCATGCACATGATCAGCAGCCGCAGTAGCAGCTTCAACCGGCCTCAGCCGCTCGCAGAAGCAACCACCTACGGCAGTGCTGCACCGCCAAATCCCTCAGCCTCACGAAAGGCACATGATGACCAGCCGAACCACACATAACTTGACACTCTAATTTGGTATTGTAATTTTGAAGGGGAACGAATCTGAAAGCTTGCATCGTGTTTCCACGAAACCGAGTTTCTCTCAGGCATTTCGTCGAACACCTTCTATGCATCAATCATCATGTCGCGATTCACATGCATTAGCAAAACATATTTGCTCATATACAAATCCGCATCAATCATAATGCAAGCACTCACCAACGCAAGTACTACAACTGGAAAAACTCAGCAACGCAGCTAGCGGATTCCCTCTGGGTTCGTCGCCATCTTCACGGCGCTGGGCGACTTTCGTCGATATGTCGACGATATCGGTTGACATCGTCGACTTGGTTCGACTTCGCCCGACATCACCGATTCCCGGTGAAGCTTCCCACTTCACCCCCGGTTTCCATATCGGAACCGCCAAAAAGCGACATGTCGAGCGACTTTGCCGACATTTCAAACCTTGCCTACAATACACATACTTCACATAAAACATGGCAGCCAATCAGGCTAGTTAGTCAATTTGCTCATTTACGCCATTTCAAAGGGAGTTTGGCAGCAATAAACCGGCTCCGCCTGTCATATTTGTTGCTGTTACCTGATTTAGCTGTAATTGTGCAAACTATAACTAGAAAACTTCTAGGGACTCTATACACTACCAGAAAAATGGTCTTTTACAGTGGACAAAATCCGTTATAAAATTAGGGTGGTCATCTCTTGTTAAATACTATGTCGAGTATTGGCCCCCTTCAGAGGACGGATAAAATCTGTTGAGCGAATAGGTGTTTTACAACAGTCGTTCCACCCACCGTTGTAAAACCAAACCTGAAAATGCAACAAACTATTGTTAGTGTATCCTTTTTACTATAGTTTTTCTAATGTTTATGTTGTCTTTAATGTGCTTGTACATCATATTTTGTTGAAAATTTGTTGTGTATGTAGCTGTTCCACAACATTTAATAAGTCTTTATGTTGTTGTTCACACTGATTCTGGTAAAAACTGTTGTATGTTTGGTTTCTTGACAACAGTTTCCATAACAACATCAGTTGTTTGAATAAAGCATTTAAACCTACTTTTCCATAATCTCATTCAATTACTATTCGGTTGGAACGAAAATGAGCAAACCATCACCTAGAATTACGCATGCATTTCATTAAATATACATGTTCCATACACCAAATTCTGATAACCAGTTCATACAAGCAGCAACTATATCCAAAGTCCTACTACAGCAAACACAATCCTAAGGTCTGCCTTGGTCATATTTTCTAGCCTATAACTCCTACATATTCTCCATATCTACAAAGGTCCAAAATACTGGCCATCAAAGTTTCAAAATAGTGGCCAGAATTCATCCACATAATTCATACCCATAGCCATCATAGAAAATTCCAAAAAATTGTCTAATTGGTTATACATGTTCAACGACCTTGGACATTATCAGCCACCCAAGCTGACCATACTTCATTGATGTCGGCTTCAGTGAACTCCCAACTGGAACTTGTACCCCATTGAAACAAATGCAATTGTTACTAATCTGGCCTTTAGGAAACTTAGATATAGAAAAAACTTGTTACCTTCTTCTCAAATTCCAATTATTTGTCATAATAGATTTCCCTCATCAACCTCAACACATAATATCCGCATTCAGTAGCACCTGGGCACTTAAGAATGCCCTAAAAGCAACAGTCAATTCATGTGTCACCATTTGTTCCAAACTTAATGCAAACTCAGAAATTACAAGCCAAAAAAAAAAGTGATGCACCCTGTCCCCAAAAAGTGGGCCCGGGATGTACGGCCATCACCCGGAGGGTGATGAAGCCTAAACCCGCACACATAAACGATAAAACCACGAAGCTACAATCACAAAAGACACTGGGCCCATAACAATCACACAAAACAAACACAATAGCATCAGAGCATCTACGGCAAGAGAAAAGAAACAACGGAAACTACAAACAACCTGAACTGAACCAGGAATGTCCCTACACGCTCGGGACGAATGCAAAGCCCTCGAACTGCCTCTCCTTGCGTCTCTGGTCAACTCAGCTACTAAGTCCTGAGGGGGCGCAAAACCAAAAGGGCGAGTGGATGGAAAAACAAATAAGCTTTCAAAAAAATTTCTGAAAATAATATAAATAACCCCCTGCTATAAAAACATAACTGTAGTGAAATACTGAAATTACTATAACATACTCTGGTCGGCGCCTGTCAAGTGCACGTAATATACCACACCCAGTGCCCTGGGAATGCACAGGGCACCGCTGTGTACAACTGAATGTATAAAACCCGTGTACTCTCCCTCACAGATCACCCACAGTGCCCTGGAAATGCGCAAGGCACCGCTAGCACCGGAAGAAGTAAGGCTAGCAAGTGCGGTCTTCGGTGCAGGCAACGTTGTGAGAGCTGTGTCCTACGGCCGTAGTCTGAGTACTAAAATGTACTGTGCACTAGAATACTGAAAACTAGTAATATATCTCAATAAATCTGAATAATACTTCTATGTACTGAACTTCAATAAAACCAATAGTTTATGAAAAACAAAACCCATCCACTCACAGTGATTCCAAGCTGTCAACTCGTCTGTCAATATTGCTCGTCTGTGACGTCTCTTTGGAGCTCGGAGAAATATAAAGTTCCCACGAATCAACCTTCAGAAAATCCGCAAATCAACATCACCTTCTAAACCCTAATTTCCCATGTTTTGCTCAACTGGGATTCAACCGCATCTCGGATGGCAAAACGGAGTTCGCCATTGAATCCGGAACGACGTTTCCAGTCGGAAAAGTGGCCGGTCAATGGTGGTCAACGCAGCTCAACGGTTGCCACATCAACATCGGCGTGCTGACGTGGCTATAACACGGTGCTGACGTGGTGCCCATGTGGCGGCCACGTGTCGCTGACGTGAAACCCACATGGCAGCTGACACGATGCTGACTGGGTGTACACGTGGTGCTGATGTGGCTGACGAGTGGCGATGACGTGGCTGACACGTGGCACGTCTCTAATGCCGCCGTCACTGTCCCCGGTGCCGCCACACCATCGCCGGCGAACTCATCATAATCTGAAAAATTTCCAGATTCCGGCGTGTTCTTCAGCGCTGTCGTGCACCGCCGCACCGTTGCCGGGATTTCCCCAGATTCCGGCGACTATTCCCAGTTTTCCGGCGAGCTCTATAATCCTCATTTCTCAACCATTTTCAGCGATCCATATATGGAAATTAATCTACAGACAACGAGGAATCCAAAAATCATAGTCTCGGAACTCACCTCGGCCTGTATTCGCCGAAATCACGCCGGAAAACCCACGGTTTCCGTCGACGTCGTTGGGGCTTCATCGTCGGGTTTTCTGGGCCGAACCTTGGTGCTCCGGACTCGTGGCATTGCGCTGGTGCCGATGGTGGTGGTCGGAGGTCACGTACATTGCCAGCGTGTGCGAATCGATGGTGAGGGTCGACGGGTTTTGGGGCTGGTTCGAGTTTCCTCTTTTGGAAACCTGCGCCGGTTTCCTCTTTAAAGCCCGGTTCGGGCTTTCTAGAAGGGTCTCCCACCTTCTGCCCGATCACGGGCTGCCACGTGGCAGCCCACTCCACACCACCAAACTGTTTTTCGACCGTAACTTCTTCAATATAGCTCGGAATCCAATTTCGTCTTCGCGGACATGTTCGTATTGTCGAGCTCTCCGCATAGAGTCCAATATTGGATACATACTTTCCCACTATTAAAAAGTCAACGGTTGACCCTCAAGGGCATTTTCTTCATTTTACTCAAAATCCCAGAACGGGTCGTAACAAAACGACTAACCGCCACGTAGAGAAAAAGAAATAATGTTGCACTAGAACATAGAGAAAAGGAAATAATGATGCAGTGGAGATTACATGCAGAATCATAGATTACCCAAAACTTAAACTTGTAGTATAAATTGATACTAACTTGTGCACAATAATCTTCCAATCCTGGTGCGGCAGTTCCTTACCTAGTGGGTCCATGAAGAACACTCTTTCCTTCTCTGTATGCACCACAGTTAACATCCAATGGTTACTAGACATGAATTATGAATGTCATAGTTATATCACAAATTAGAACAACTTACCCTATTATTATGTGATAGGGAAGTTAGTAACTTACTTCATATTGCATGGAATTAAAAAAAAAAATCTTATCTTCATCAGTACGGGAACCAAATATTTTACCATAGCTCGAGCTTTAGAAGTTGGAGTTCCACTGCAAACTGTGTTTGGGTTTACGAATCTGATCATTGATAGCATCCTTGTTTTCTCCAATTCATCAAAAAGAAACCTAATAACAAAGGAAAAAGAAAACTACATATCATTACTGGCACTGACTGTTGATGCCCAAAAATGGCTCGGGTCAACGGTCAATGAAAGTGAAGGGATCCTTGTTCGGATTGGTGTGTATGTTTCCGGGAGCTGAGAGGCTAGCTCCGGATGATGGCTTCCGGGAGGGCCCGGAAGATGGTTGCCTGGAAGGCTGTGTCCGGATGAGGGGAGATGTCTTCTGCCTTAGCTCAACCAGGGACGAAAAGCTGACTCCGGGGGAGGACTCCTGGAACCTGAACACGAAGAGAAAGGTAAGCTCGGAAGGGCACTGCTGTGGTACCGGCCTAGATCCTCCGATGCTTAAGTAAGCCGGGAAAGAAGGGAAGTCTCTAGCTTGAGAGAGAAAGTGGGTGAGAGCATTTAAGAGAGAGAGTTGGAGCCCTTGACCCTTTGGAGGGTGCCTTGTATTTATAGAGGAGGGCGATGGCGCCCTTGTAAATGGTGGCAATGTGGGGTAGGTTCCCCACATTGCCCTTTCTTGGAGGCTTGTGGAAGCCTTGTGTCACCAAGGCATTGGTTGCCTAGGTGGGCTTTGCTTGGAGTGGCATATGGGCCTTGTTGGTGCAGCTTGGGCCTTGGTCGGCCTGAAGGTGAGCCTTTGGAATGCCACTCCCGGGAGGCAGGTCTCCGGGAGTAATGTTCCCGGGAGGGTAGGCTTCCGGACAGGCTTCCGGGAAGTGTGTTCCCGGAAGGTAAGGGTTGTCTGAATGTCTTCCTTCTCCAGGTGACATGTGGCCGGTCGGGTATGGTATCAACACTGACCATACCAGTTTCTCTACAACCAAAGCAATAAGTTAATTAATTACCTCATGTACACCAAAATGCAACCATTTGAAATTGGTTTCAACGTCATAAAATTGTAAATGTCAGACAATTGCATAAAGGTTTCACAAGGCGCTCCGAATAGCTTATCCCCCAAATTAAACTGAAGCACACCATCTTGTGTCTTTGCATCCCGTGCCCACATGCATAAAACTTAAGAGCAACTGGAATAGAACGAGGGAGTGATTTCAAGTCAAAAGCTAACTCTGAGTCTACCTCTATCTTTCTTCTCTTACTCCTCTTGTCATCATGTGGTTTTGAAATTTTCTAGGTTCATACATCCATAAATAGTCAGAACTCATCCCCAATTATACATTAAATACTAGAAGATATATTCAAGGAACAAATGACTTACCTCATCAGAGAAGGTTAAGACCAATTTTTTTGGCCATTCCACCATTGTTTGAAGCGCACTCTGGACCATAACTATCTCATCCCCAATGGGAAATGAGACTTTAACATCCGGTTAAAGTGCTTGGTAAATTGAGACACGACAGTTGTCTTTTCTTACTTTTTTTCAATGAATTCTTGCAGGCTGATCAGTTTTGGGTATAATCTATGTCGCATAAGCAATAGCATTGTCTTTTGAGTCAAACACCAGCATGCACTTCTCCCGATCAATTTCCCAACCATTCAAGAGAAATTAACATTGACATTGCTAAACATGCATTATTCATTCTTTCCCAAAAATAGTTTACACTATGAAATTGTACCTGCAAGGAGGAAACCTCTTTCTCGCTTTCGTATCTGGTGTGGCATTTGCCTCTTTAGCTTCGTCACAACTCCCTTGAATGGAAATACCGCCACTATTTGGAGTTCTCGAGGACCGAGTGCCTTGTGTGCCCTCATTTTTCTTTGCTTCTTCCTCATCTTGGATCTCTACTATGAGCTGTAAAATAAGGGGTTATCTGATAACATTTTCGCAGGGTATTTTCCCAGTTTACACTTAGAAAATGAAAATGAAAAATAAATCTGGCAGTTCTATAATTTAAAAACGTGTTTGGTAGAACTAAATAAAAAATGACTTCTTCTCTTCCAATCTGCTTCTCTAAAACCCAAATCTAGATCCAATAGCCCAAATCCTTCTTCAATTTTTCCGGGTTCTGCAAAACCCAAATCCTTCTTCAATTTTTCTAGGTTATGCATAACCCAAGCTTGAATTAGATCCAAAGTCAACACCGTTACAATCAAAGCCCACCAAATCTAAAACATTTCTCAACATTTATCATCGTTGTCCAGCACCTTCAACACTATCAAGATCGGAGGCAGGTCGTCCTCGAACCTCGCATCGACGACGACATCGATCACATGGCACACCTACCCAATCACGCTATTCCCGATGAACTCGTTGGTGATCTTCCCCTTCCCGGTGTCCTTGCTCTTGTTAATGCATAAAATGGTATGCGCAACGGTCAATGTGTGAAGTGTCGGGATCGGGTCATCTGCATGTTTCGGGGAGCTAGGAGGCTAGCTCTAAGTGTCAGTGCACGACTCTAGGTCCGGAAGGAGGATGAATGGCCAAGTCCGGATGCCAACCTCAGGTTACCTGCACATGAAGGATTAGTGTCGTAGGCACCGATGGGGTGCCAGCCTAAAACCCTCTGATGCTTAAGTCAGCGTAATGCGGGTGTGGGTGTAATGTTTAGGCGGCAAGGATGTATACCTGAGAGTGGATGTTAGCATCCGGAAGAGGTCCCAAGTCTGGAAGGAAAGGGAAGAGAGCCGATCAGATCGGAGAGGGATCCCTTGGAAGGAGGAGAGTGGTCTCCTTTTATAGAAGAGGTGAGGATGCTCCAAGCCCCTCTTGGTCGATGTGGGACAAGTGCATGCTTGCCAAGTGGTTTTTCCATACTTTGAGGCGATGCACAGGCCTCGATACTCGTCGTATGAAGCGGGTTAGCGGCTCTACACGAAGGTGGCAACAAGGAGAATCCATAGAGTGTGCTACCATGGCTGTGCCGTAGTCGGTGTCGTGGCGGCTAGCCTCGCAAGGCGTGCTCATGAGAAGAGGCAAGTAGCCCATGTGATGCTTCATGGGAGTGACATGTGGATGATAGGGGTATGAGTATCAACAGCTCTTTGGCTACAACAACAAACGCCGGCGGGGCCTCGTCTGTAGCGGCAGTCCCGTACTGGGCGACATGGTTGAGGAGGTAGGTCGTCGTCCTTCTGGGTTCATCGTGGTCGTCCTTCTCGATGTCGTGGGCGAACATAGTGTGCCATTTCCACCACTTCCGGTGTTGTTTTTACTCGACACCACCAAACGTGTATTTGGACCTTTTCAGGGTGCAAAAACAAAAACAAGGATGTAAAAACGTTACCAGTTGCAACCTAAGCTTCTCTTTCTCCTCAGCTAGAATACTAGCAACACTTATTCTAACAACTTGCTCGATACTCTCTCTACTATGCTTAGGCATATTAAAGAATGCACTAGGTTTTGCAGAACCTTCAACCCTTCTTACCCTCCTAGAATTCTCAGGAGTCCCAAGAGCAAGTGTCAAGACATCTGTAGATCCCATAATAACCAGGTCTCCCTCGGCGGCCTTTGTCTTTAACTCGTCCGATGCAATCACAAACAACTAATCATGAAATTAGCAACTCTAGAAAAATTAAGTTACTAAAATAATCATGAAAATTACAAACTCGTTAATACTCACAATTCTTCTTGCTTTTCTTCCATATCTGGATCTTTGAACTTTCCATTTCTATCTTGGCGACCTCTCACCCAGAGTTCAGCTCTATCAAACTCTTTATCCAGATACTCAAGTGATTGGAAAATAGACAAGCAATTACATAAATGAATGAATATTTAATAACATAAATAACCACCAGTAAAATAATTCAATTGTAGATTAAATATGAAATACCAGTCAAACAATTCACTTGTAGATTAAATATAAATTACCAACTCTTCTTCCAGTCCACCATAACCTTTTCGTGACATCTTGTTGTTGATACCATACCCAAATCGCCATATGTCATCCTAAGCAAGCACTACCTAGGCAATCAATGCCCTAGTGACACCAAGACTTCCACAAACCTCCAAGAAAGGGAAATGTGGGTAACTCACCCCACATTGGCCACAAATTATAAGGATGCCCAAGTCCTCCTCTATAAATACACTCCACCTTCACAAGTCAAAGAGTTCCCAATTTGGTATTCATTTCTCTCAATGAATGCTCTCACCAAACTTCTCTCTCAAACTTGAGATCTCCTTCTTCCCCGGCTGACTTAAGCATCGGAGGGTCTAGGCCGCTAGCACTCCAGTGCCCTTTCGAGCTTACCTTTCTCTTTGTGCAGGTCCCCCGGAGTCGTCTCCCGGAGTCGTCTTCCCTTTCCGGGCCGAAGCAAGACAGCACGCATCCTTCCCCATCTGGACCACCTTCCGGGCCCACCCGGAAGCTGGCATCCTGAGCTAGCCTCCTTGCTCCCCGAAACATACACACTGATCTGACCAAGGATCCCTCACTTTCATTGACTGTTGACTCATCCCATTTTGAGCATCAACACTTATGGTTATACTTGTTCAACACTCGCTTATTTTGTTCAACTCGACGTGTTTCCTATCAATAAAGACCAACTGGACATTAAGTAAAATCATATATTTACAAAAAAAAAGAACAATTACAATGTTGTAATACCATTTATTTACCTCAAATGAAGCCTTCTACCTAGACTTCACAAATATATCCCAATCATCCTTCTTAATAGCAAGAAAGTCCACAAGAGAATATTCCAGTGCCTCTGAATAATCCTTGTATGGGAGGATGTATTTCTTTTGTCAGCAAGGTTTTGAACTCTCTCCATTTGTTATTAGCTGAGGTTAATACCATCTTCTAGTCTTGGGGTCCTAAAACAAATGATAGCTACAGAAACACAGAAGTGAAGAGGAATTAATAGACTTTACAAAATGAAATAAGCAAGAATTAAATGGTGAGTATTTGTTTGAATCATGGCTACCTTTACAGTTTTCCATAGGAGCAGTTTCCTATCACTGATATCCTTAGATTTCCAAGTGAAAGCATTGATTGAGATCGTAGTCCTTGCTAGTACTCATATAGAAAGCCATCTCCTTTACTCGTTTTCTATATGGATTTCCCTTCTTATTAAACCTCACAACCATTTGTTTCCCCTGTATATTCCTTCTCGTAATCCGACCCATACTAACAATGCCCCTTTTCATGAATCGTAGACTACGTAATAGTGGCATCATCAGCACCATATACTCTTGTTGCATTTGCAGTAGATGTAGTGTCTGCTGCATCTGATTTATTTCGCTTGGAGCGTTTTCCTTTTTTTCGGGAAGTCTTAGAAGCAGCTGATTTTGGGGCAACATCACGAGCCGCAGACGTTGTAATCTTTCCCAACCATTTCTGCAACAAATAGGAAATATGTTGTTAAAATCTGGTACTCAAAATAGTAGTGCATAAATGGTTAAAACAAGCAAACTACCTCATATATAATAAGCACTATAGAAATATGTAATTAACAAACAAGTATAGAAATTATTTCTTTCATTGAAATACCCTAAGAGCCAAATAACCTTACAACAAACACAAAGCAGTAATGTCCCAATTGGCATAAACAGATTACAATCAAAAGTGAATGCTACCAACCAACAGAGCTAATCTAAAACTTCAATACTCTCATTCAGAGTTCGGACATAGTGTGCATCCTTTGCACCCACGTTACTTAAGGAATTGATAGATGAAATCCCCTGAGTAAAGGGTTGGTAGCCCATAATTGTGTCACTAGCACATCATCATTTGCATATTCATAGTAGTCTCGATCTAGGATTTTAAGAGCCACTGACCATGTAGAGTTTCGAGGGATCTTCAATATAAAATACTTGCTTCACAAACCTAGCCAACACAAATGGATCTTCCTTGTGACCTTCCCTATTCAAAACTAACCAACGCAGGGCGTCTCCCGAATGTTCTCTAGATTTGCTGCCCGAGGAGGAGGATGAGGCTGAAGATTTGGATACCCCACCGGAGTAGTCT
This sequence comes from Spiraea crenata, assembly GCA_033992175.1. Taxonomy (NCBI): domain Eukaryota; kingdom Viridiplantae; phylum Streptophyta; class Magnoliopsida; order Rosales; family Rosaceae; genus Spiraea; species Spiraea crenata. Next base: position 181,510 of record JAVBHV010000082.1, on the reverse strand, counting down.
GGCGAGTCCTAGGCCTGGGAAGGAGGAGATGCTCTATGTTGCTTTTATTTGTGTTATCTTTCTTTTGGCCTTTTGTTTGAACATAATTATGGTTGTAATATTATTTTATACTGGCAACCGATATCTTCAGTCCTTATCAAGGAGGTGGACACAGTGACACAATTGAGCATCTGGTATAATCAGTAATTCGATACCCGGACATTGAGAAGCTAGCCCTCGCTCTCATCTAATCCTCTCGGAAGCTTCACCTTTACTTTCAAGCTCACTACAACTTAGTTCTCATGAACCACACGCTCCGACAAGTTGTCCAAAAACCAGAGACTTAAGGTCGACTTGTTCAATGGGCTGTGGAACTATGCGAGTTCGACATCATTTTCAAGCCTCGGGCAGCCGAGAAGGAGCAAGCCATCGCTAACTTTATCTTAGAGTTCAATTACGCGGCTACAATTGAAACCGAAATAGTGAATGTCCCTCCTGCCTCCACTACTTCAGAATTAAGAACCTCCAACCCTGACGGAATGGGTTGGAAGTTGTATGTTGATGGATCAGCCAACGCCAAGGATTGAGGAGCACAAATTGTACATCTCGCCTGACAAGGATACCTTTGAGTACTCCCTCCGGTTCGGCTTCCTGGCATCCAAAACATAGCCGAGTACGAGGCACTCCTTATTAATCTCCGACTTGTCAAGGAAATCGACCTGGAAATCATATCTTTTTTCAGTGATTCCTAGCTGGTGGTCAATCAAGTGACTGAGAACTTCGCTGTGAAAGATAGCTTTATGGCCTCCTACTTAGCCAAGTCACGTGCCACTTGAGCCAGTTCACGTCGTACAAGATCAACCGGATCCCCAGATCCGAGAACAGCCATGTAGCCCAAGCATATTCTGTTAGAGACCTTGGCATCCCCAAGCTCTCTCTTTTGGCATCGGCTATGTCTGAACCAGCCAAGAGGAATATTTTTGTATAGATCTTCGCATCCCCAAGCTCTCTGTCACTTGGCGTCATGCACATCGAAGCAGACGACAGTTGGATGCAGCACATCTAGGCCTTCCTCATTTGATGCAGCCCATCCTTCAGGGTCGGCGCCTACAATGGCGAGTAGGGGTGGGAAAACCCGATCCGAAACCTTGAACCCGGCCTGAGACCGACCCGAAAAATCTTCATGGGCCGGTATCATTTTGTAAGCCTGGCCTGAAAGGTAAAAAGCCCGGCTCGGCTTGTGAAATTCAAGCCTAACATCGGGTTCTAATTTACAAAACCCGGCCTAGCCCGATAGGCCCGAATATATATATATATATATATATATATATATATATATATATATATATATATATATATATATATATATATATATATATATATAGAGGATTGGTCTTCAGTACATTTTCTTTTTAAAATGTGAAAATTAGATTCCTAATTCAACTATGACATCCTAAATGTGAATATTTGAATCGTTCTCAAAGTATCCCAAATTTTGCCGTTCAAAAAACCTTCACCCTTCCTGTTGATGCATAAAATGGTATGCGCAACGGTCAATGTAAGAAGGATGGAGGATCAAGTCGATCTATCAATTTCGGGGAGCTAGGAGGCTAGCTCCAAGTGTGGATGTCCGGCTTTGGGTCCGGAAGGAGACTGGATGGCCAAGTCCGGATGCCATCCTCAGGATACCTGCACAAGAAGGATAAGTATTGAAGGCACCGGTGGGGTGCCGGCCTAAAACCCTCCGATGCTTAAGTCAGCTATGGCGGATGTGGGTGTAATGTTTAGGCGGCAGGGGTGTATACCTGAGAGTGGATGTTGGAATCCGGAAGAGGTCCCAGGTCGGGAAGGAAAAGGATGGGGGATTCGGATCAGATCCTTTGTCAGAGGGAGAGTGGTCTCCTTTTATAGAAGAGGTGAGGATGCTCCAAGCCTCTCTTGGTCGATGTGGGACGAGTGCATGCTTGCCAAGTGGTTTGTCCATACCTTGAGGCGATGCACAGACCTCGATACTCGTCGTATGAAGTGGGTTAGCGGCTCTACGCGAAGGTGGCAACGGGGCGAATCCATAGAGCGTGCTATCATGGCCGTGCCGTAGTCGGTGTCGTGGTGGTGAGCCTCGCAAGGCGTGCTCATGAGAAGAGGCAAGTAGCCCATGTGATGCTTCATGGGAGTGACATGCGGATGATAGGGGTATGAGTATCAACAAGTCCCCCAAGTCCGCGAGTAAGGAATGCTTCCTTGGTCGGGGGCTTGCAATATCGCCCATATCGGTCACATGTCACTCCAATCGGGCCGTGGAGCCGATGTGGGATAGTAGGAGTCCCCGAAGTCCTCGGGCAAGGAAGCAGGAAGGCTTGTGCCATGTGGGGCAAAAAGAAGTGCATTGGCCTGAAAAAAAAAATGCATTTTCTGGGTAAAAATGGGCGTTTTCTGGAAAATGTGCAATTCCCGGGAACATGCACTTTCCGGGTAATAGGAGGTTCCCGGGAAGACAGTCATCAGATGGGGTAGACCCTTGCACGACGACTGAGTCCGGTCGCCTGGAAAGGACACTTGGCCAAAATTTTGGTTGGACACTTTCCGGGTAGTCAGTCATTGGATGGGGTAGACCCTTGCACGATGACTGAGTCTGGTCGCCTGGAAAGAACACTTGGCCAAAATTTTTGGTTGGACGCTTTCCGGGTAGAGTGTTCTCCCCGGGGAAGATGTCATCCCCCGGGAAGTTAGTCTTGGCATAAGTCGCCAGAAGTGGAGGCACGGAGCCGGGTCGGCGAGCCGTGTTGTGTGCCATGTCGCACACGGAGCTGTGTTGCTCTCAAGCCTTCCCGGGCCTGGATCGGGGAGTGAAGACTCTACCACGAGCCAGCGCATTAGTCGCCGGAGGGGAAGGAACGGGGCCAAGTCGGCGAGCCGTGTTGGGGTGCCTTGTCGGTAGCATCCGGAGCGGAGTCGCTCTTAGGGATGATTCTTCGAGAATGGGTGGGTCAATTCTCAAGAAGGGGAGCTTGTCGCTCGGGCCCTTCACGTGGGAGAACGGGAAGGACAGTTCTCCGGAAGGGGAGCATGTCGTTCGGGTCCTTCGCCGTGGAGAATGGGAGGGACAGTCCTCCGGAAGGGGAGCGTGTCGCTCGGATCCTTCGCATGGGAGAATGGGAAGGAGGGATAGTTCTCCGGAAGGGGAGCGTGTCGCTCGGATCCTTCGTCGTGGAGAAGATAGGAGGGACAGTTCTCAAAAAGGGGAGCTTGTCGCTCGGATCCTTCGTCGTGGAGAATGGGAGGGACAGTTCTCTAGAAGGGGAGCTTGTCGCTCGGATCCTTCGTCGTGGAGAATGGGAGGGAGGGATAGTTCTCCAGAAGGGGAGCGTGTCGCTCGGATCCTTCTCATGAGGAGGATGGGTGGGACAGTTCTCTAGAAGGGGAGCTTGTCGCTCGGATCCTTCGTCGTGGAGAATGGGAGGGACAGTGCCCAAGGCATGGAGCGCTGCAAGGAGCGATGAGGGTAGTCGCGGGAAACGCGAGTGGGGCTCTGCGGGGTGCGCGGAGTGCTGCGAGTGCAGTCCCCGGGTTGCGCGCAGATGCGGAGTTTGGTTGCGGGCGCTGCGGATTGACGCGGAGCGATGCGGAGAGTTGCTGCGGGCGCTGCGGGAGTTGCTGCGTCTGGCTGCGGCAGTCCCCGAGTGTTGCAGCAATGCAGCGCGCACCAAGTGTGCATTCCCGGCGCCCGAGGAGTGAAATCGTGCGAGGGGTCGCACTAGCCGGGAAGAGGCGCTGCGGAGTGTCGCGGAGCGCTGCGGAGAGATGTGCAGTCCGGCTGCAGGGCGACGCAGCGTCCGGGATGCAGAGGTTGCAGCATCCGGGTACTGCGTCCGGGATGCAGGAGACGCAGTGTCCGGGATGCAGGAGGTGCAGCATCCGGGATGCTGAAGTTGCTGCATCCGGGTACTGCGTCCGGGATGCAGGAGATGCAGTGTCCGGGATGCACGGGTTTGCTGTGTCCGGCTGCATCAGGCACCCACTTGGTTCCTGAGTTCGGTCGGCGGGAGCTGACACTAGGGATGCAGCGCGAAATGCTGCGTTGGGATGCTGCGGGTGGTGCGCGATGTACTGCATCCGGCTGCAGTGTCCGGGATGCGGTGCGCGAGTGCAGCGGCGATTTTGTGCGCACCAAGTGTGGGCCTCCGGCGACCGAACTCGGTCATCGTGCGAGGGGTCAACCTAGCTGGAAGGAGGCGCTGCGGAGGCTACGGGATGTACTGCATCCGGCTGCAATGCCCGGATAGTGTGTCCGACTGCGGCGCGATGCGGAGTGCTGCGGTACTTACCGCATTTGGGATGTAGTCTCCGTGTTGCAGCGGATGCGGGTGCTGCGGTACCTACTGCATCCAGGATGCAGTGCTCGGCTGCGAGGTTCACGGATGCAGTGCTGCAGTCCCCGGTTGCAGTGTGACGCAGGGTGCTGCAGGTCGCTGCGGAGCGACGCAGGTGGCGCGCGGTGGGCTTTGTCTGGCTGCGGCAGTCCCCGGGACGCTGCGCGCGAGTGCTGCAGTGGTGCAGCATGCACCAAGTGTGCGTTCCCGCCACCCGAGCAATGAAATCGTGCGAGGGGTCGCACTAGCCAGGAAGAGGTGCTGCGTCCGGCTGCGGAGTGACGCGGAGCGCTGCGAGGGTCGCTGCAGGAGTTAGTGCGTCCGGGATGTAGTGGCCGGCTGCAGGGTGCCTCCGCATGATTTCCAAGTCTGGTCGCCGGGAAACAGCACTTGGGAGTGCGCGAGGCGCCGCGGAGCGACGTGGAGCGATGCGCAGTCCGTCTGCAGGGCGATGCAGGGTCCGGGATGCAGAGTCCGGGATGCAGTGGCCGCTCGGATGCAGTTCCCGGATGCAGTGCAGCAGTCCCCGGTTGCGGTGTGACGCGGGGTGCTGCAGGTCGCTGCGGAGCGACGCGGGTGGCGCGTATTGCGCTGCGTCCGGCTGCGGCAGTCCCCGGAACGCAGCGCGAGTGCTGCAGGAGCGGTTCCCGGCTACAACGACGCAGGTTGCGGCGCGCGGCTGCAGGGGACGCAAGTTCCGGTTCCCGGCTGCAGCGACGCAGGTTACGGCACCTGGCTGCAGCGGACGCAGGATGCGGTACCCGGCTGCAGCGGACGCAGGATGCGGTTCCCAGCTGCAGCGGACGCGGGAGCGCGCAATGCAGCGGACGCGGGAGCGCGCCGTGCGCTGGATGCAGGAGCGCAATGCAGCGGACGCAGGAGTGCGCCGTGCGCCGGACGCAGGAGCGCGATGCAGCGGACGCAGGAGCGCGCGATGCGGCGGACGCAGGAAGGCGCGATGCAGCGGAGGCTGCATCGGATGCGCTACTGAAGTCCCCGAGATGACTGCGGAGGAAACGCAAGAGATGTCACCGAGGGGCAGGATGATGGAGGAGATGGTCTCACTCAGCGGTAAAACACGAGGGAATTTGGTCGCTTCCCACAGACGGCGCCAAACTGTTGATGCATAAAATGGTATGCGCAACGGTCAATGTAAGAAGGATGGAGGATCAAGTCGATCTGTCAATTTCGGGGAGCCAGGAGGCTAGCTCCAAGTGTGGATGTCCGGCTTTGGGTCCGGAAGGAGACTGGATGGCCAAGTCCGGATGCCATCCTCAGGATACCTGCACAAGAAGGATAAGTATCGAAGGTCCCAGGTCGGGAAGGAAAAGGATGGGGGATTCGGATCAGATCCTTTGTCAGGAGGAGAGTGGTCTCCTTTTATAGAAGAGGTGAGGATGCTCCAAGCCTCTCTTGGTCGATGTGGGACGAGTGCATGCTTGCCAAGTGGTTTGTCCATACCTTGAGGCGATGCACAGACCTCGATACTCGTCGTATGAAGTGGGTTAGCGGCTCTACGCGAAGGTGGCAACGGGGCGAATCCATAGAGCGTGCTATCATGGCCGTGCCGTAGTCGGTGTCGTGGTGGTGAGCCTCGCAAGGCGTGCTCATGAGAAGAGGCAAGTAGCCCATGTGATGCTTCATGGGAGTGACATGTGGATGATAGGGGTATGAGTATCAACACTTCCCATCGAATGTTGCTGCCAATTAGTGGTTGTTGTCGTCACATCATATAAATCTATTGGCGTTGATGAAACAGTAGTTTGAAATCCTCCCGCTCTCCTTTATGAACAATCAAGTCGTTTGTGCCGTGGTGGTGGTTGAATTGGGCTTGAACTCTTGTAGTCGGCATCATCATCATCGTCATTGATAGTTTGTACGTTTAGGGTTTAAGTTGCTCAATCATCATCATTGGCAAGGGCTTCAATTTACGTTTCCCACTCATGTTCATCGTGATTGTCGTGGTTTAATATCATTGAAGTATTTCGAATGTCAAACCTCCCAGAAAAAAGATGGACTTGCGAAAAAAAGTAGGGTAGTCGTAGAAGTCATCAGAGTCGCATAAGCAAAATGTATCCAGAGGTTTCGCCGTCGGAATTTCTGCTGAGTTCTCGGATTGTCCAACCTCCTGTCTTGTATGTTATAACTTCATATTTTACTTAATACCTCAACTTCTCATGTTATATTATATCAATTTTATTATACGTGATGCTGGAAGGTTACAGTTATGCAGATTTATTATAGGTGGTATTATATTGTTACTAAACGTTTGCACCTCGTCCTTTGCTTGTTTGATGTTTTTCTGTTATATTTTGTCATAAAATGGGATGGTGAAGGTTGACCTTAATGTAGGCTAGTAACTAGTGTGATACTGATCAGTTATTACTATATTGTGTCATTTAATACTATCGTCTTAAACTATCAGTATAGTTAGTAAATTGACTGTTATCACATAATTGTTTTGTTACACCAGGATCAATAGTGTCTCGTAACTTTACTTTGATTTTGACCTTGATGTTGTGTTTGGGTTGTGAAAACAGGTGAGGCACTAGCTGCATGCGACGACGTCAAGTTGTGAACAAGATATTAACAACACAACCACCAATGAGGGGAGAAAAGTTGGGAGAGCTGCTTTTCCAAATTTTTTGTAAGTTATTTGTTTAATGTGGTCTAGAAACGTCTTGCATACTAGTGAAGTGATCTTTAACTGTGTTGTGTTTCAGCAAAGTAAGATGTTTTGAGTTTAAAAAAAAGGGCAAGGGCTTAAGGTGGACTTGGAGGATTGTCAACTTTTATGATGTTATGTTTAGGGTTTCATCAAATAAAATAGTATGATATTGGTTAAGATGATTGGATTTCGTTTTTTTTCAGACAAAAAAGAAATGGGGGGCTGAATTTAAGGCTATGGAATACGAGGAGAAAATGAATTTTGCGAAGATGACGTGTGGCATGGAAAATACAAATGAAGAACCAAGTATGGTTGACCCGGCTTATGGAGGTAAAGGAATAAAAACTTGTTGCAATCCGGAGCGCTTTTCATCAGTTGTTTCTAAATTACCTGAGAAAAAAAAGAGGATGATAACGGAGATGGGTTTTGGAAATCTGTTGATAGCGGCAGGTTGCACTATTCGACGAGCACTATGTGGTGTTTTATTAGATGCATTTAATCCGTTCGATTGTTCCATTGAGTTACATGGAAAGTCATTGCGAATTGAGCTCGAAGATTTTAAGAAGATAATAGGGGTGGATGACGGAGGAGTTGACGTTAATATGAGTAGTCCTATGGGTGAACCGAAACATCGGGTACCCATCAAAATCGGGACAGGTTCCAATCTCAAAATTGTCCTCTCGAGCGATTCGGTACGAGTCTCGGGTTTGGCCTTCATCCCGACCGACCCAACCCGAGCCTAGGCCTAGTTCAACAACTCATATTGTATTGATATGGAATACGATTAGCCAAATAAAGAGACAAAACAAAAAAATAAATTTAAAAAAATAAAGTTTTTTGCCAAATAAGGAAGATAAAAAAATAAAGTTTTTAGCCAAATTTACATTGAATCAATTTTGTTAGCTAATAAGGAAGATAAAAATACATTTTAGTTTAGCTTTTATAATGCCACATCAAGAATAAATATGATTAATTTGACAAATTGGTTTAAATTGATTAATGTTAGAAATTTTAACGGTAATTTTTGATGAAATTAAAATCTAATGATAGGGGTAAATTATAATTTGCTCTAAATAAAATTTACCTTTGTATTATTGGACAAAGAAAAGCCTTTTGCAATTTTGTATTCAAACTGAAATGTAGATGAATTGCAGTGCTGAAGAACGAAAGAGAGAAGAAAACCCTTGGGATTATTACCGAAAGATTCATTTCCACAATTAAATAGAATAACGACCACCATTAAACCGTGGAGTGTGAAGGCGTGGCCGTTATGGTGGTGAACGAGCGACCACTGAAACGGATGAAAAGGCGAATCACGGCAGATCTGAACGACTTTTTCTCGTTCCCGTCAGCGTCGGCGTTACCGGCGGACAGCCATGTGGCACCATTCAGAAGCAGCGTCAGGGAGTTCATCTCTAAGCACGCGCTGCTTCCTCCGCCGTCTTCCCTCTTCCCTCACCTCATGACTTGGCAGATCCTCTTGAGGGTCGGAGATATCAACGGGATCTCGTCGTCGTCGCCGTCATGTCCGCCACGATCAACGCCGATCGACGGTCCTGTTGTCTGCCTCGATATTGTGGAGGAGGACGTAGCCAGATCTAGATCCGTCTATTGTGACCACTGCCGAGTTGTTGGTGAGTTCACTTTCTGGCTCATTTCTCCGATTGTTTTTCTTTTCTTCTTAATTATCCTAGTATCTCGCGCAATGAACCCCTCTGGAAGTGAACAGGAACCGTATGTTTCCATTTTCGCTTATGATGGACGATCAAGATTCACACTACATTTATTTTTTGGCTGTTGCGGCATAGCTGTTCAACCAATCCCCCCTTACTTTTTTCTTGGATACAAACTACCAGGAACAGTTTTTAGACCAAATGTTCGTGTGCATGGCCTCTAATGCTAATATAATATTTATTTGAACAGGCAAAGTAAAACAATGTGATTGCTTAATGTCCATGCTTTTCTACATTGGCTGAATGTTACATGGGATGTAATTTGGATTAGCTGTGAATGCTCTACCTCAGTGAGCAGACCTTAAGTATTTCTTTTCAGTAATAGTAGTACATTGGACTTTGGAGATGATTCTCAACTGTATTGAGTTATGGGTCCAGTCTGCATAAGTTGAAATAACTTTGTATTTAATTGGTGTAGTTTTAGACTGGCTGAATATGATTTAGGTTGATGGTTATCTATACTGTAGTGAATTTGAGCTTAGGAAATTACAAGCTGTCCACTTAATAACTCTCTGTTAGTTTTTGCTGGTTGCAGAGAGTTGAATGATTGAGGAAGTAGCTGCCAGTTTTATTTTCAGTTTTCCATCCTTTTAAAGTCAATTTTGAGTCTCTTCTAGAATTTTTTTTGTTTAGTATTTGTGCGGGTAAAGCAAGGAGTATGCAAGGAATATATCTCATGAACTTTAGTTTATTGTTGGGATCATGGACCCTTGAGATTGTAATCATCCGATGATATTATAAGACAATAACTAATTGTGTTGCTCAAACTTTCTCAAACAGTACCAACTTACAATACTAAGACAGCTTAGTTCTGACACTTTATATCCCTTTTCAAACGTCTAGGATGGAGTGGTCATCCAGTTTGCGGGAAACGTTACCATTTTATTATTAAGTCTGATGGTAATTCCATTGGTGGGTATCATAAGCCTTGTATGTGCTGTGGAGATGTTGTTCATGTCTACGAATCCAAGTGAGGACTTGCTAACTCTTTATAGTTTTTTTCTTCCTAAACTATATATGCATATGTAAATTGATCGTTTTGTTGTCTTGGTACATATATAATGTTTATGAGGCAATGTGATGTAGGAACACATGGAAACAAGGGATTTATGGTATGTTTTATAGATTTTTCGAACGCGTAAAGACAAGTAAATGATAGAGAAACAAGGAAAGATAGATTAGGTTTCAACTTCAAATCCACCTTATTTAGCTTTGCACCAAGGATCCTGGAATTTCTCCTAGGGGTTTAGGAATCACTGTAGGGCCTTCACACCTGCCTTCGTATCACAACAAGGGTTCTGAAAGTGCTCCAACAGCATCACACAAGGGTTTTGAAATTTCTCCAACAGCATCACACCAAGGGGTTTGGCTACGCACCATAATTCCAATCGCTTGGAAAACTAAATTCGTAAACTCAACTTCCTTTTACAGATTACTTAGAGGTGGTACATTGATCCCGGGTTCGATTCCCCTTAGTGTCGATTTTCTGGGCCCACTGGGATTGTCTCACAGTCGAATTTGCCAGGCCCTGTGGATTATTCGCGCAAAGCGTGGACGCCACGGTCATCAAAAAAAAAAAATTCTAATGGTTGAAAAAAATTAGTGATCTGTGAAGACACCAAAAGAATAAATATCATTGGTATTTATAATCATCCCTTGTCTTTATTGCTTAAATACACTCACGCCTCAGCACCCTTTGTACACTTGCTCGCACTCTCTCTGTTATCACATTTAACTCTTCATTTGCATCGAAAGCAATTGAGACAGAAAGTAGTGTATCTTATTCGTGTTCATTATTTGCGATGAAATTATCAAAAAATTGTTTATTCTGTTGGTGTCATCAAATTACTTTCAATTGGCATGTGAAAAGTCTTAATAGATTGAAACTGTCCTTGTGTCCCTGAGATGGGACTCATTCCCATGTAAATTGTAGGTTTCTTTGACTTCTACAGTTGGTTAGATCAGTTACCTGAATGTTTCACACGACTGATTGTGGATGATCTGCGCCTCAGGTGCAAGTCTTGCAATCTTGATGCAAGTACTAACGATGTTCAAGACTGGGTGTATAACCAGTTAGAGAACACAACTCATCTTCTGCATGGAGTAGTCCATTCAAATGGTTTTGGACACCTACTTAGGGTCAATGGAAGGGAAGGTGGCTCCAGGATTCTTTCTGGATGTCATATCATGGACTTTTGGGATCGACTCTGTAAAGCACTTGGAGTCAGGTTAAGGTCTTTTCTTTTATTTTATTATTTTTATTTACTATATATTAAGGGGCCTATCTCTATTCAACAAGTAACCAATTTATTCTCCTCACCATTGTAATTGAATGGTATGTGGCTTGTTATATTCTTAAGCCTCTATCAACTCATAATGTTGGGACCTGAACAATTTAAATATACTGAGATTATTCTTTAACAGAGATACAACTGTGAAAATTAATTTAGGGTGCAAAAATGCTGGATAAGATAGCAACATTTTGGCTTCGACTACAGGTTGTTCATGTTGACTGGTTATAAGTACCAGAAGGCTCAAAGACGTGGCATCAACTCTAAAAACTAAATTATTGTCCAAGACAACTACAGGAAAATAATATAGTTCATCTTAATTTTTTTATTATAATATTATTTTTGACAAAAATGACTATATGGAGACAAATGTAGTAAGACTAGACCAAAAAAATGATGAATTATTTCTTTGTGGAGGTTATTTCAAACATATAACTAGCCAAATTGGGACGGGAGCTGACAGGTGGCATCCTGGGTATCAAAAAAATAAAATAAAAGAAATTGGAACGGGAGCTGTTTTTTTTTTAAAAAAAAAACAAAAAATAATAAATTTGTGAAGTTTCTTATTCCCTAATTCTTATATAGAGGCTTTACTGTAGTATTACATACTGTTGAAATAGCTGGGCATATTATTTTTGAATTTGCCTTCTCTAAACTGTAGTTTAAGTGATTCATACCTTCTTCAATTTTCTATTGCTTTCATCATAGTGTATTGTACATATTCTTTAGCACTCTCATTTTTACATGGTTTTTGTGGTTGCCCTTTTTGCTTCCTATTATAAACTCCTATTTTTCATTTCCCACGTATTAGCAGATCTGTCAGTGTGATGGATGTCTCAAAGAAGTATGGGTTGGAATACAGATTACTTCATTCAATTATCAAAGGGCATTCCTGGTATGGTGATTGGGGTTATGAATTTGCTGCTGGTAGTTTTGCTCTGACTCGTGATGCCTATAATTTGGCTGTTGAAACACTATCTAGCCTTCCCTTGTCCATCTTTCTTTCCCAAGGTCGTGACCCTGGTTCTCGCGTCCACGACATCATCTTCCGTTACCAGTCTCTATCAGTATGTGAGTTTGAAAATATAAGAGATATCTTTTGTTTCCTGATTAGTTTGGTCCATGATGCTCATAAGATATCCTCAAGGGTTAATGATCCCATAAGAAATAACCGACGTTCTTCCACCTTAGGAGTTGTGTGTACTTGGACTAAGAGGGATATTGAAAATGTTGAGGAGGCAATGTTCAAAGTTCTGCGTGCAGTTTCTGGGTCAAATTGGGTAAGTGGGCGCAATCTTAGGCGTGCAGTGTACAAGGTGGCACCACCAGAACTTCTCGATTATTGCCTTAGCAAACTTGGAGGGAAAATGGTAGCAGAGGGGATGTTTGTTTGTTCCAGATACAATCCTGATACAGATGCTGTTGAGTACAGGTTAGTTGTAACTATTATATTCTGCTTTTTTTCTTTCTCTTTTGAAAACAAACTCATGTTGCCATATTGGGGTGAAAGGACTATCCTGGTTGATGCGGGAGCATTCAAGAGAATTCTAGATGGTTAGTGGGCCAGTGGGGCAGATTAGGCTAGGGTTAATCAGTTAGGGGATTTATTAGTTACGATTACTTTCCTTTCTTTATCTTAAGAAGGAATAGAGTTTATTAGGAGATAGTCCAATTACGAGTAGGATTTCTTATTAAGCAAGGAATTGCAATGCTAGGGTTGATTGACTACTATAAATAGGCTAAGCAGGGAAATATTGTATTCAGTTTTTGTTTGTTTATCAACAATATATCAGAAGAATTCTTCTTTAAGAGTTTCTTTTGGGTTTGTCTGCGCTAGAACTGGATTATCTTCATTCCAACCTCTATCCTATGGTGTTATCCTTGTAGTTTTCTCTAGTTTATCAATTGCCCCCCGCTTTCCCTGGATCACTGGTCTTAATCACATCCATTTCTATTACTTTACTTTTTTTGAACCTTAACCTTCTTATTTATGTCTTGATGTTCCATAAAATCTTTATATTTATGTAAGATTTGGGTATAATTCATGTGAATTTAACCCAACGGATGCCACTATAAGCCCTGGTCATGTTGATTGGAAATTGCATACAGTTTCACCGTTGGGAATCTTTGTTTTCTTTTAATTCCATAAAAAAATTCACATGAAGGGTAAGATTGCGCGGCCAGCTTTGAATTTGATATTACAGATGCACAACTAATTAGAACATACATAAAATATTGGTTCTTACACTGTTTGACAGCTCCTATACGTTCATCTTGCCTCTCCATCTTGGGGAACCAAAGCCTCTAGCCTTACAACCACCTATGCTCCGATATTTTCCTTTTTAGATCCTGCAAGTTTTCAGGTCTAATGGATCTTCAGTGACTATTTTTCAAAGTGAGACGTGACCTCATTGTCATTTAAATCAGCATATCATTGGACATGGTACTAGCCTAGTGATAGTTGGTTGAGCTTCTCTCAAGACTCAGGACACTCTGGAGCTTTACGTCGTTTATAGCAGTTGAATGCGAGCTTGCACTCAACTTCTCATAGCTTTGTTTAGGTCAGGCTAGCTTTCCACTTTTCAGTTTGTGTTTATCAAGTTTTATATGATGTTTTATTGAAGTAACTGATGTCACTAATCATACATGGCTAAATTTGAAAGAAAAGCACTTCGAGAGTACGAATTCATATGCCTACTTTTATGTGTTACCATCTGTATTCTTATGTATGTGGTGTTTGTGGGTCTCTGAATCCTACAAGTTGTGATGGTAAAACTTACATATCTGATTAATCCATTCACTTTGAATTTTTTTTATGTTGCAACAGTTTAGTAAGATTGTAATGAACTGAACAAATGTTTGTCAGGCTCGAAGCAGAGAGTGCCTCATCGAAGGGAAGAACAGCTTGGGCTGGTCCTATATTAGGCAGTTTATCAGAAGAAAATCTGCTGCTGGACATGCGCTGCTTATATGAGTCCATACTGCAGCCACAAACTATGATGAAGAGCATGCCTCAGGCAACAAGGGATCTTGCAATCAGCTCAGTGGAAAAGCTGCTTGACTGCAAGCAGTTTGTGAAAGACTATAAGCCTGAAAAGACGCCAACAAACGACCCATCTGTGACATGTGTCTTGTGTGGAGTGGAGTTTACGGATGAATCTGAAGAATACGCTAACATTAAACCTCCTCCCGAACTGATTGTCCTGTCTAATGCTACTATATCTGATTTCAAGCTAGCTGCATCAAAAGCTTTCCAAGATGTGTATTTGGTATTAAAAAGATTTCAAGCAGAAGAGTTGCTTGACTATAGTGGTGTTGATGATTCCACCCAGGTCAAGCACTTGTTAGGTTCAAGAGAATTTGTTCGAGTGAAAGGGAGGTGCCATGCTAAGAATGTATGGAGTAAGTTTAGGATGGAGAGGGGAATTGAGAGGTGGACAGTAGATTGCAGTTGTGGGGCTAAGGATGATGATGGAGAGAGAATGTTGGCTTGTGATACTTGTGGTGTGTGGCAGCATACTAGATGCTGTGGAATTACCGACTCGGATTCAGTTCCTGCAAAATTCATTTGTGACAGATGCAAAAGCTGTGTGTTTGGGGCTAAATCTGGTGGGCCTTGCATGGATGAGGTAGGTGCTAGTGTTGCTGGAGATAGCTGCTACTTTGGAAATAGTTTTACTGCCTATCCTCATGTTCCTTGATATATTTATGGTGTCTTGGTAAATGGTTTTGGTTTCTGGAAGAAGAGACGGATTCCTGGAGTGAATGACATGTACAGAAGATGATAAGATGCAAGCCTCCAGAAACTGAGGGCAGTTGTACGTAACCCTCCATTTCCTATTGTCTTACTCCCTCTCCCTTCTTCCCTTCTTCCCCTCTTGTATATACATAATCTTCTACCTCACTGGCTAAACCTTTCTCCTTAGTGCAACAAGAAAAGGGAAAAAGAAAACTACTAAAACAGCATGTAGCCATTTCAATAACCGTTTCGATTTCAATTTTCAATTTCCCACTTCTGCCGAAGTTGAATATTGCTTGGTTACAGAGGGAAGGGCATGAGCCGCGATAGTAAACAACTAACCGAGTACTTAAAACCACAGCAATCATCCTTCAAACCATGGTGAACATACAGCAACCAAAACCGAAAGTACAGCTCTCCGGATTGACCAACCCCGTTAAAGCTGTCTGGACTCTAAACTAGAACCAGTAACAGTGACAGTATCCCACGGATATGATATGACTCTCAATACGGCGGAGCTTAGAACCAGTAACGGTGACAGGATTCCAACGTATATGATAGAGATTCTTCAAATGGCGGAGCTTATTGATATGCTGACTAGGTCAATCATAAAGACCATTTAGTGTGTAGGTTATTTTACGATCATGTATATACAAAAATTTTACGATATTGGCTGTAGTCATACAAAAATTTTATAAAACTGTACTTCAACCCTTGACTTGTTTATGTTTAAGGAAATAAATATCATGTCTCATCTTTTTCTACAACATTTTTTTTTATCTTTGTGGTACTATAAATGCATAACCTCATCTCTTTTTTCATTAGGGGTTTTCATTCATCAATTTCATATTTTCTGAAAAACTCTTCTCGAACAAACTCTCTCTGGTTTCTATCTACATCTTGAGTGCGTGGATTCTTTATATAGATGAGTTGTTAAGATTTGTGGTTGTTCATAGCATAATCTTGTTGTCTCGTTTCCGTTCTAAAGTTAAGTTTACCAAAACTTTGAAGAAGGTTCCTTTCACTATTTTGTACTCCAAATTATTTTCCACTCATTTATGAGTCTAGATAGTTCATTGTAAAATTTTAATCTACCTACGTTGACACATTTTTGCAAACAAAGCTAAGTTTAGGAGTCATTGACTTTGGAGCAGCTGTACAGCTTTATAGCTTGCTGCTATTGATGCTAAAAAATGGAGTCAATGGTCAATGTATGAGAGAGGTTTGAATCGTGTCAATCTCCTTGTTTTGGGGGGATAGGAGGTTAACTCCAAGTGTCAGAATCCAGCTGTAAGTCTGGAGAAGGGAGGCTCTGCTAGCACACCGTTCCTCCGGAGAGGGTGCTCTGTTCCTGGCCAAAGGTGAATCTGCACACTAACGGATAAGTACAAAAGGGCACCGGTGTGGTATCGGCCTAAGACCCTACAACGCTTAAGTCAGCCGTAAAGGAGAAGGAGTCTTAAAGGCAAGTTTTAGGTAGGGTTGATTACCTTTGACCGATGAGTGTTGACATGTATTTATAGTGGAGGGTTTGGACATCCAAGTTGCTTGTGATCAATGTGGGACAAGTCTCCCACATTGATCCTTTAGGAGTCCTTTAGGAGTCCTTGAGGTTTCAGGCATAAGTCGTCGATTTTAGTCAATACTTTAGGACTTTGCACGTACTTCGATACTTGTCGTATGAAGCGGCTTAGCGCCTCTGTGCGAAGGTGGCAACAAGGTTGTCCCATAGCATGTATTGGTGTGGCCGGGTCACTCTCCAAGCGGTGCCCACGAGCCTTGTAAGATATGCTCACGGGAAAGGAGGAATTGCCTAAGTGGCGCTTTCTAAGGGTGACATGTGGCCAATTCGGGTAAGGTATGAACATGTTAGAATGTGGATGAAGATAGAAGGTAAAATCTTTAGGATAGAAAGGTTAGAAGTGTAGTGGTTAGGAGTGTTTAGAAGGAGGTTAGAAGTGTTTTGGAGTGTTTTGGAAAAACGAGGCTTTTATGATAGATCGGAGGAGTAAAAGATGCTGTTGGCTTCTTAGTTACACAATACAAAGACCTCAAGGCCTATTTATAGGCAAACTTGCCTACTTACTAGCTACATCTAGAACATTCTTGTAATATTTGCTAGTAATTTTGCTAGATACTTCTAGACATGACTTCTTACTAGCTATTTCTAGAACCTTCACTTAAAAATTTGCTAGATACTTCTACACTTAAATTATTACTTAGTCACTAGTTATTTCTAGAACATGGCTAAACATGTTTAGTTGCTAGATAATTCTATAATTTTTTTGACTTTTCTAGCCAAGTGTGCATTAGTATTTTAACACTCCTCCTTAATGCACATTTGACTTACTCCGAGCATACTCCGTAGCAGTTGGAATCTTAGTCTTGGAAGTGCCTTTGTGAAGATATCTGCTATTTGCTCATCTGTCCTGCAATACTTCAGTTCAACTTCCTTATTTGCAGAGGCTTCTCGCAAGAAGGGATGCTTGATGGCAATGTGTTTTGTCCTGCTATGGAGCACATGATTTTTTGCCATCACTATAGCTGATTTGTTATCACAGAGCACTGTGGTAGCTTCATTTTGGCACTCATTCATGTCCTCAAATATTCTACTGAGCCATATAGCTTGACTTGTTGTACTTACAGATGCCACATATTCTACTTCTGCTGAAAATTGAGCAATTGTCTCTTGCTTCTTTGATGACCAAGAGAATATGCCAGACTCGATTGTGAATGCGTAGCTTGATGTACTTTTCATGTCATCAACAGACCCTGCCCAATCACTATCGGTGAAACTAAATAACCTTGAGTATGATGTTGGCTTGTACCAAATGCCATAGTCAATTGTACCTTGCAGATATCTCAATATTCTCTTTGCTGCTCCATAGTGTAGCTGGCTTGGATCCTGCATGAACCTTGATAATAGGCTTGTTGCATACATAATGTCAAGTCTTGTTGCTGCTAGATGGAGTAGGCTCCCAATGAGGCTTCTTTATCTTGACACATCTGCTTTCTTTGCACCATCTTCTTTTCTTAGTTTCTCATTGGTGACGAGCGGAGTTGCCACGGTCTTGCATCCATACATGTTTAATTTCTTCAAAAGATTCTCTATGTATTTCTTTTGACATATGAAATTTCCTTCTTCTTTTGGGGTAATCTCAATGCTAAGAAAATAGTGCATCAATCCAAGATCACTCATCTCAAATGTCTTCATCATGTCTTCTTTGAAATATTGGATCATTTTCTCATCATTTCCAGTATATATTAGATCATCCACATATAGAGCAATAATTAATATACTGGAATTACCTTGAATTTTGGTGTAGAGTGTCGGCTCATTCTTGCTTCTCTTGAATCCAGCATCTATGACGTACTTGTCAATGCAGCTATTCCAAGCTCGCGGTGCTTGCTTAAGCCCGTACAAGGCTTTCTTCAGTCCGAGCACTTTACTCTCTCCTCCTTGTTGAATGAATGCTTGTGGTTGCTCTATGTAGATTTCTTCTTTGAGTTCTTCATTTAGGAATGCTGACTTTACATCAAGATGATAGATCTTCCATCTTTTTTGTGCTGCCAATGCTACAAGAGCCTGTACAATATCGAGTCTTGCCACCAAAGCGAATGTCTCATTATAGTCGATGCCTGGCTATTGTGCGTAGCCTTTAGCTACTAGATGTGCATTGTCTCATTCAAGAGCTCTTCTTAGAGTTTGTAGCTTCACGGAACGTACCTTGGCATTGTCTGAATTCGTTCGGCAGCGTATCCCATGCTTGATTTGCTATAGTGGCTCCCATGATCCTCGGAAAGATTGTGTCATCTAAGGCTTGCTGCATTGCAAAGAGGGCCTTAGCATCTTTGTGTTCTTCCTTCTTTATTTGCCGGACTTGCTCCACTATTGGATTTTCTGGAGTAGAGACTCTATTATCAACTAGGTTCCAAAGATCTTGAGACAAGAAGTATGCTTTCATCTTGATGCTCCAAAAATCGTAGTTTTCACTGGCGAAGATTGAAAGAGAGATTGAACTTTTATTTGAAGTAGACACTATGGAGGAATAAGTGATTGAACCCAATGCCCAAACTCTATCGAATGAGGCTCCGATGCCACTATTAGAATGTGGATGAAGATAGAAGGTAAAATCTTTAGGATAGAAAGGTTAGAAGTGTAGTGATTAGAGTGTTTAGAAAAAAGTTAGAAGTGTTTCGGAGTGTTTTAGAAAACAAGGCTTTTATTATAGATCAGAGGAGTACAAGATGTTGTTGGCTTCTTAGTTACACAATACAAAGACCTCAAAGCCTATTTATAGGAAAACTTGCTTACTTACTAGCTACATCTAGAACATTCTTGTAATATTTGCAAGTATTTTGCTAGATACTTCTAGACTTGATTTCTTACAAGCTATTTCTAGAACCTTCACTTAAATATTTGCTAGATACTACTACACTTAACTTATTGCTTAGTCACTAGATATTTCGTGAACATGGCTAAACATGTTTAGTTGCTAGATAATTCTAGAATTTTCTTGACTTATCTAGCCAAGTGTGCATTAGTATTTTAACAGAACTTAAGTCCCCAAGTTGTCGGGTTTCGATGCTTTATTGGTCGGGGACTTGCAATGTCGCCCATATCGATCACATGTCGTATATGGTCCTTCCGCCAACCGATGTGAGGTAGGAGTCCCCCGAGTCCCCGGGCAAGGAAGTAGGAGTGCTGTGCTGTTGTATGGGCGGAGGGGTGTTGAGAAAATAGGAAGCGCACTATATCATCCAAGTAATAGTAAGTATTATGAGTGTTGAACCCACGAGGATTAAGTGTTCTATTTGTCTAATTAATTAATTTTTGTGCTAATGCAAACACAAGAGTGTAGGACTAGCGGGAGTGATTTGTTGTGAATTTTAACTCCAATATATTAACAAAGTAACAAGAAATAAAAAAGCAAAACAAACCTGTAATTTAAGTAGAGAACACGGCAAAGTAGAGATTAAATCCAATATAGGAAAACCTAGGGCAAAGACTTCACCACAATCAATCCTACTTGTCTCTAGAATTAGTTTTACCAAACTACTTGTTCCATGTTGATGATTAAGGATACCAATTGTATAAAGCATTCATGTTGTCTAGCTTACTTTGTATCTTTTCATACGCTAACAGTCTATGATGTCTAGCTCAGTTGAGCATACAAAAAGTCATTAAGTTCTTGGTTCTTTTTGGTAACCAAATAAACCCAAGTGCATGTTGTCTACCTCCTGGAATTTATCACTAAGCCAAAAAAGGTCATAGACGACACTTGTCAGACAACAGTTTTTGTAAAAACCGTCGTTGAGTTTTTGCTATTGATGGTATCGACGGTTTTAGCCTAAAAACCGTCGTCTAATAGCTGGAGGCGGAAAATGGCAAATGTAATAGACGACAGTTTCTTCAAGAACTGTCGTCTATGTTAAATGCGCAAATTGTCAAAAACACGGAAGACACTGTTCGCTCTTTTTCATTCGCTCTCGCTCGCTCTCACTCTCACTCTCACTCTTAGTCGTCCCTCAGTCTCTGCAAAACCTAGGTTAGATCTTTGTCACGCCAGCGACGGAGCGTAAGCTTACACTTGGTCTTCGCATCCTCCAAGTGATACTCTCCGTCCGAACCCTTGGTCGCTGCTTCTCTCCGCTCAATCTCCGCTTGGAAAACTCCAGATCGCCTCTTCTCCAAGCCCCGCGACTTTGGTCGCCTCCTCCCCTGACGACCTTCAACTTCGCCGATTGCCATTCTTTATGCAAAACCCAAGATCTCTGCGAAAGCTGCCACCAAATTGCTCATGAGGACGTGGGTGAAGGAGACGGAGGTGCGGCTGAAAGGGATTTCAATCCTTCGCCGACCCTGTCTAAGGTAATTACATGTTTGACTCTCAATTCAGTAAATGGGTGTTTTGATTAGGGTTTTGAATGAAAATTGGGCTTCGAATTCAAAATTGGGGGTTTTAATTCGTGTTTCTGGCTTTAAACTTGGGACATGAGTTGGAGTTTCTGAATTGTATTGAGGCTTGTGTTTCAAATTTAGGTTTAGATTTAGGGCTTAGCAGGCTTTGGATTGCTTTGGATTTTGGGTGCAATTTTATGTGAAAGATACGATCTTGAGGTCTGTTTTTGGTTTGGCTTGATGGGTTTTGCTTAGTCTTTGTGATGGAGTTGCCAGTGCAGAAAATTTTTGTGAGTTGAGTATTTGGCCATTGGATTGCTTGGTATTAGGATTTAGAGAATCCCTTTTAGATTATGAGTTTGAATCATTGTAGCTGGACTTCTTTTGGGTTTGGGTTCAGGGGTTCTACTCAAACTTTATGATGGTGTTGCCAATACCGTAAAGTTTGTATCTTTTTTGTGAGCATTGATGGGGTTGCTTGAAGTTATATGATTGCGAAAAACCCTTTTAATGTTCTCTGAAAATCGGTTTTCTGGATGATTGTTTTAGCCTGGTCAAATTAGTAGGCATTGAGTGAATATGTTTTTGAGAATGAGATGTAATGTGTCTGATCTGGAAACTTATGAGATTTGTGAATTCGAGTCCCGGTTTCTGTTTTGAGTGAATTTCTTACTGAAGTCTACTACTTTTTCATTCACAGATAATGATGATGCACTCAGGCTCCAGCTCAAGGGCGGTAGATTAGAGTTTTCATGGCCAATTTGATGCTCGTTTTTACTTGTCCTGGAGCTCTTCTGCTCTGCCCTCCTCTCTGATCACAACTCGCACGCAACAAGAAAAACCCATCTGCTGTTTCTTCTCCATTTTGCTCCAAACCCATCTGCTCAGGTTACCCATCTCTCAGTTTTCTTTGGGTTGGTTTAGTTCTTCAATCTTGTTTGTATACTGTGCTTGAATTATGCAAAGCTGGTTTCTTTTCTGTTTTTGGAATTTGCTGCCATGGATTTGTATAAGTTGGGTTACTTTAAATGTGGTTTCATGGTTTGTTTTTCTCTTTTCTTGTTGTGATTTTGGTAGAGAGTATTTGATTTTCGTTCATGTGTGAAATATAACTTCTGGGTCATTGGAATTTCTGAAGGATTTTGGTGTCTTGGAATGGTGTGTATCGGAAGTTTGAATCTTTATATGCTTGTTTTGCTTTTCCTTTTTCCAATGTTCTTGGTGGTAATTTAGTAGTCTTACGCCTTCGGATTAGACACTAAAGTTATCTTTCTAGGATACATAATGCTGCAAGCTTTAATCTTCAAATGGAAAGCCAAGTTCTGGATCTTCGAAATGAATTTGCAAGATACACAACATATTTTGTACTCTTGTTAAACTGGTAATGTTTGAGTACTATTTAGGACTTCTGTTTACAGTATTTCAATTGGTTCTTGCCTCTTTGCCCTTTCTTGTCATTTTAGTGGGGATCAATCAAGTGTCAATGAGACGTTCGTTTGCTACTTATCATGCCTCCTTCTAAGTTATATTGTTTGAGCAGGATCTTATTGTGGTTTATTATGTCCTTGCTTCCATATAAGTCTCAATACATTATACCTTTTTGTGTGTTTTAGTGTCTATTACCGTCCCAACCAAATCTATTGCATCTGCCATTGAGTATAACAGTTTCCTGTGTAGCAAGCTTATTGATTATTTTAGTTCTTTGCCTTGACCACATTTTTTGTTATCCAATTGTAGCAACAATGCCTGACAAAATAACTGCTGAAGATCTTTTGAACAACATTGTGGGCACATTTTCTGAAGGTAGTTCAAGACAGAACTCCGGGTCCATTTCTGAGGAAGAGACATCGAAATCAGTCACTTCTTAGTTCAACCGGCTGTTTGGACGGCAGAAACCTGTCCACCACATATTGGTGGAGGAAAATGTACTTTTTATGTTTCATCACATGCAATGAGCTCTTTTTAATGCAATTAGAAGTTTCTGCTTCCATGAAGTGTCCTATAAATTGTAGTTTTCTTGTTAATGTTTATAAATCTTCATTTGAGAAAGCAGTAGAATAATGCATTATGTTTCCATGGTTGCAGCACCATCCCTATACCTACAGATGCGGTTGTTCATAGTCAGGGTAATCATGATGAATTCACCTGTCTAGAAGTTGAAGTTGCTATTTCGGATCCTGTTTCAAGTAACTGGATAGAAAATATTTAGTATTTGGTCCTATGTATGAGTTTTTGTAAATTGCATTTGGGTATGAAATTATCTTGCTTGTGCTTCTAGTGTTATTGTGCTTTGGTTATGTCCCCTAGGCTGATGTTCGTTGTCGTACACTGTCTGCACTGGGCATATCAGGTGTTCTTGAAGCCAATTCTACAAATCTAGAGGTTGTTTCTTGTCTATGTTCAAATCATATACTTCTGTAGAATTAAAGTGGGAATGCTGTGTTCTGTTAGTTCTTGTTCTTTTTGTCTGGATGGAGAGCCTATTGGCAATGCTGGTTCATTTTTTTGTTTGGTTTAGTAAGTTAAGATATCTTGTTTCTGCTGCTATATTGATTATTGTTGTGGTAAGCACATAGACCATTGTACTTCTACAGTTCTAGTTATGATTATTGTTGCTGTAATTAACAAAGATCTAACAAATACTGTCTTTAATGCATGTTCCCTCTAGTTTATTGTTGTCCTTTGCTGATGAATCATACAAAACATGAGAGTGAAGATTGGGCAACTGGCATGGCAATTGTATTTATCACTGCAGTTAATGGACTTGAAGCTAGCTTAATTTTTGTATTGCTGTTTATTGTGGTTGACCCGTGAAAGTTTATAACTTTGAACTGAGCTCAGCTGGGGTCCTCACATTTTTGTGTAATCTTGTTGCAGGTATCATGCAGGTATCTGTTTTGTTTTCCATAATTACTTGGTATATTTTCAAAGATATATTTTGAAAGTATGGATTAGGATATAATATATGTGGGAGTTTTTGTAGCAGTTCAAACTTAAACATGTCCATTATTTAATCACTGGTACATGTCATTGTGTTAGTTCTTATGTCTTTCACGTGCAACGCCTTACTTATGGATATCTTAGATAATGGGATTATTTATGCAGATTACTTGCCATGGATACAGCTTTTTTGAATTTCAAGAATGTTGAACACAAATTTATATATGTACATATTTGGTTTAATTTGATCTTAGATGGAATGGTTTCAAATTACTTTCTTGAGCATTTTTGGACCATAACTGTGATTACAGGTATCTTAATTGACAAGCATAACAATTAACAATTCAATTGACAAGGCAACGGCTGAGTAATTGTAACAATTACTTGCCCTAGCTTAGTCGACGGTTTTTGGTACAAAACTGTCATGTAAAGTAGAGAATACTCGACAGTTTTTGTACAAAACTGTCGTGTAAAGTATAGAATAGTCGACAGTTTTAGTTTAAAACTGTCGTATAAAGTATAGAATAGTCTATAGTTTTATTAAAAACTGTCGTTTAAAGTGGTCATTCGCTAACTTTTATAAGATTTTGGACCAGTATAGTCGACAGTTTTGTAAGTAAAACTGTCGTCTAGTCCCTTTCAGACGACGGAAAAAAACTGTTGAGTATAGTCCTACTTTAGTCGACTGGGCTCCATGCGACAGTTTTTTGCGACTCTTAGTGACGGTTTTTAACCGTCGTTTAAGCCCTTTTTTGGCATAGTGTATGCTATCAAATTGCAAGAAGATATACTCTAGTTAAGCATGGTGTCTACTCTAACTAGCATCACATGTATTCAATTATCAATCACAAAGAAAGCAATTAAATATAGATCAAACGACAATTTGATAATCAACACGAAGCAAAAGTATGATAAAACCAAAATCTAAATCCACGTATTCATGATCGGGCTACATCTAGCTCTAGCAAAGCATTTAGTTACACATAGTCATAATTGAAATCAAAATAATCATAAAAGCAAAGAAAGTCTCCCAAGCCCCAAAGCTGCAATCCGCGCTCCTCGGCTTCGGTCTTGAAAATAAACTAGAATAATGGCATGGAAGGTGTCGATGAACAGTGCACCCAGCCCCTTTATATATGGACTTCAATTAAATCCTAACTAAAATAGAAAAGCCTAATCCTAATAAAAAAGGTAATTAATCACAACCACACTCCTAATGCCTCGGGGAGGCACAACAGCATCTTTTATGACTAATTCGGGCCTCCAAATGGGCCTGCAAAAAGCCCCCAAAATTTGGGCTGATAGATCTTTTTCTCACTTTCATTTTAAGTGCTCGCAGTCTTCTAGCAACAATCTGGAAAACCTTCAACGATCCAATCTTTCACAGCTGCGTAAATCTGTCAGAATTCACAATTGGGCCAACTTGAAAATTAAATATAAAATGAATGACCCAATAGAAAAATCTGAAATTTTGCAACAACGATCTTCAGCATGTTAACTTTCATCACTAATTTTCCAGCATGCAAATTCGTCCAAATCGCCCATCTTTTGACTAGAAACGTACAAACTATACCTGTGGGCAGATTATGTGCAAAATAGCAGATTAAGTCCTTTTTAAATTAAATCCATGGCACAAAGGCAATCAATTTATGGGTAAAATATATATTAAACAAGCACCCAACAAGGGGGTCACTGAGCCGAAAAGAGACTATGGGCAGGTCATGGATTGGAGAAGGTCTCAGTCATCAGATGGGATTTGGACCTTCGTACAATGACTGAGATCGGTCGCCGGAGTGGGTCACTTGGCCAAAATTTGGTTGGATTCTGTCTGGATTTAGTCATCGGATGGGGTTGGACCTTCGCACGATGACTGAGATCGGTTGCTGGAGGATGTCACTTTGCCAAAATTTTGGTTGGACACTCTCTGGACTTAGTCATCGGATGAGATTGGACTCTCGCACGATGACTAAGATCGGTCGCCGGAGAAGGTCACTTGGCCAAAATTTTGGTTGGACACTTTCTAGACTTAGTCATATGATGAGATTGGACCCTCGCACGATGACTGAGATTGGTCACCCGAGAAAGTCACTTGGCTAGAATTTTGGTTGACACTTTCCGGACTCAGTCATCGGATGGCGTTGGACCCTTGCACGATGACTGAGAGTCCGGATGGGATTGGACCCCCGCATGATGACTGAGATTGGTCGCCGGAGAAGGTTACTTGGCCAAAATGTTGGTTGGATACTTTCCAGACTCAATCATCGGATGGGTTGGACCCTCACACGATGACTGAGATTAGTAGCCGGAGCAGGTCACTTGGCCAGAAGTTTGGTTGGACACTTTTCGGACTCAGTCATTGGATGGGATTGGACCCTTGCACGATGACTAAGATCGATCGCTCGACAAGGTCACTTGGCCAAAATTTTGGTTGAACACTCTCCGGACTCAATGGGGTTAGAAACTCGCACGATGATGGAGATCGATCACTGGAGAAGGACACTTGGCCAAATTCCGGACTCAGTCATCAGATGGGATTGGACCCTCGCACGGTGACTGAGATCGGTCACCGAAAAAGGTCACTTGGCCAAAATTTGGTTGGACCATCTCCGGATGTTGTTGTACCACGTCAGCGTGATGAGTTGGTTATGAGATGCCACGTGTCGGACATGCAGAACATGACGTGTTTAGCGGGAAGGTGAAGGGTTGGCGGGAATGCTAAAAGTCGCGTGAATTTCATAACTGCGACGCTTCGGGAAATGTGAAGCGTCGCAAGGTCTAGTATAAAAGGGGGATATGAATTCATTTTGCTCTCTTCACAAATTTTCAAGCTTTTGCGAGAAGTTAGAGCATTCAGAGCATTCATGTTTCCATCAACTGTTTTCGGCGAATCAGGAGGAAGAAACTCAGACTGGAACGTAGAATTCAAATTTTACGAGGTGAAAAACTTATGTTGTTGGATCAAACATGATTTTTTCTTTGAATTTTGTATGAATTTGAGATGAACAATAAAGAACGGTCAAGAATACGTTTGAATTTGTCCAGCTCCGGGGTTTTTTGGTATGTTTGGGACATGTTTTCGGGATGGGAAGTGTTTTAGGGTCCATTTCCGGCTAATCCGGGAATGCTAAGTCTGAAAAAAATTTATTTTTTCTCTTTTAAATTGTAGATTTCTAGCTCGATTTTTTCAAGTGTGTCATGATCGGGAAACAAGTAGGAACAATGGAATTAAGTTAAAAAGGCATCCCTGTTTTTGCGAGTCCTTCCCTAGAAGTATATGTGCGTTCTTGATTGTAAGCCCTTGTCATCATAACAAAATAGTAAAGAACCACCCTAATTAAGCAAATAAAACTTAAAAACAAATAAAATAAAACTATTTTTTACAGTTCTTTTAAGTCTTCTGCCAGACTTTTGGCAACCTTTACGGTGGGCTGAGGAGGGTGACCTCCTTCCAGTCATTAAATTCGTCTCCAAATAGGGGTTCAACTGCTGTCTATTAACTTTCTTGGCACTCCCCTTTATTGAATTTTTGAATTTAACTGCTCCCTGGTCAAACACCTTCCCTTCATATGATTCATTCTGTTATGGCCCGTTCTGAGTTTTATGTGAAATGACCAAAATACCCCTAGGAGTCAAACTGTTGACGTTTGGACCGTCGAAAATTACATGCCCAATATTAGACTCTATGCATAGAGCTGGAAAACACAAATGAGTCTGCGAAGATAGAATTGGATTCCGAGCTATATCGAAGAAGTTACATGGCAGGTTCGGATTGGCTGGAAGGTTGGAGACCTTTCTGAAAGCCCGAACTGGGCTTTAAAAATGAAACCGGTCTAGGTTTCCAAAAGTTGAAACCCAAAACAGCGCATAAACCCTTCGGACCCTTGCCGTTGATCCACGTCGTTCAGCCGCCGATTGGACTCAAAAGTGACAGAATCATTATCTCCTCATTCTCAAAATCTCCAAGGACCAAGGTTCGATGGTTGCAATCCTTCAGAAACGTCGGCGACAAGAACGACTGGAAACGAGATTTCGCAATCGTTTTCCGGCCAATTACGGCCGAGGTGAGTCCCCAAACCTTAATTTTGCATTCCTAGGTTTGAGTAGATGCATTTAGACATATGGATCGTTGAAAATGGTTGAGAATTGAGGAAGTTAGAGGTTTTGGGATTTCAGCTAGAATAGTCACTGGAATCTGGAATATTTCCTGATTCCGGTGAGTTTTCTGACCCGGGCAATGGCACAGCGGCGATGATGTCATCGACGGTGTGCTGACGTCAATGACACTTCAGGGCGTAGTTAGCACCACGTGGGCTCCATGCTAACCCCAGGGGTCACAGCCACGTCATCGCCAGTTCACAGCTTTACCTATGGACTACCAAGGGTATCGTATGTGCTTGACCAAAGGTGTACAGGATATACAGGTCTGTTCTACGAGATTTTGTCTATTATTACAGATTTTATAGTAGGGGGTTATGTAGTATGTTTTCAAAAATGTTTTTGAAAGTTTATTTATTTTTCCATCCAATCACCCTTTTGGTTTTGAACCCCCTCAGGGAATAGCAGCTGAGTTGATCAGAGACGTGACGAGAGGCAGTTCGAAGGTTCTACATCCGTCCTGAGAGTGTAGGGACATCGTGTATTCAGTTTAGTTACCAGTTGGTTCAGTTATTGTATTCTTTTGTTGTAGTTGCTCTGATGTAGTTGTTTAATTGTTATGGACCCAGTTGCATCGTTTGTGATTTTATTTCCTTAATTTTGTTGTCTTTGTGTGTGAGTTTAGGCTTGGTCACCCTTCGATGATGGCTGTACATCCCGACCCCACTTTCTGGGGACGAGGTGTAACACGTTCCATTGTGTTCTCAGCCTTCTTTTGTCATCATCAATAACAATCTTGGAATTCTTGTTTACCAATTTATGATCAACGTCTACTCGAAAACATTCCTAAAAAAATATTTTGGTTTTTAACAGCATCAAAAACCTTGAATACTACTTCTTTTCCTTGAACCTGAAAGTCAAGAGGCCCTGTTCAACATTAGACTGCGGGTGGTGGCCATGAATGGTCGGCCCAATATGATTGGGATTTCCTTATCTTCCTCCATGTCCAAAATTAGAAAATTTGCCAGAAGTATAAATTCTGCCACACGAACAAGCACATTCTCAACTACTCCTTCGGGAAAGATAATTGATCTATCGGCCAATTGCAAAGAAACTGATGTATCCTTCATCTCCCCCAAACCAAGCTTTTTAAAGATAGAAAGGGGCATTAGATTAACACTTGCACCCAATTTCTATCAAAGAGACATTTTCCAATAGTGCATGGAATAGTAAAACTTCTTGGATCTTTCAACTTTGGTGGGAATTTTTGCTATTAAACTGCACTACATTCCTCTGTTAACATCACCCTTTCATGCCCTTTAAACTTCCTCTTATTAATGCAAGTGTCGTTTAAGAACTTGACATAACTTGGGATTTGATTAGCTGAGTCTAGAAGAGGAATGTTGATGATGTGCACCTTTTTAAACAATTCAAGGATTTCCGAATAATCATTCTTAGCCTTGTGCTGCCGACTAGCGAAAGTAACTGGTGGGACAGTCTTTTTTAGGGATCGGTTGTTCACCCTCAGTTTCTTCCTTGGCTGAATTGTTTCAACTTCCCTTTCCTCATTTTCGGCTCTTGAATCCAAGCTCTTTCCAATTCTCAATGTAATTGCCATCGATTGCTTGTAGCATTCATGTTGGCTTTGGAATCATCCTTGTTCCCTTTCATACAGTTTAGCAACAATTTGACCAACTTGACTCTCCAATTTACTAATAGATTCTTGCTGATTGTGTAAAGCAGTTTGGGTAGCCTGCATGAAACTATTCGTATTTTGGGCAAGAGCATTTGTATTTGTGGTCGGTTGGGCCAATATCTCCTCAATTGATGATTTCATGTCTGAATTTGAAATTGTTGATGTGGTGGCTGCACTCTAGGTTACGGGTTTAACACATTCTCATTATTGGCCCATCTCAAATTCTGATTCCGATAAGCAGTGTTGAAGTTTTGATAATAATTATTCTTGCGACGATTGAAATCTCCAATTTGATTTACCTTTTCTCGAAAGAAATCTGAATATGCACTTCCCATTGGGCAATCATCTGCAGAATGCCCTACCCCACATATTTCACAAGTTTCAGAAATTGCATGAGCTTGGTTGGCAAATATCAAATTTCTTGCCGAGATTAGATAGTTGGGCTGCCATAGCTGTGTAGGCGTCCACCTCATGCACTCCAACCCTCTTAGTAAATTTTTTTCAGTTCCCCACTATTGTTAATTTGCAGCCAATGTCTCAAACAAAGCAGATGCCTCAGTCACCAATTTTGTCATTAACACCCCTCCACTAGCTGCATCAATCATTCTCTTGTTTGGCTCGGTTAATCCATTATAGAAAGATTGCAATTGCGTCCATTCTGGCAGCCCATGATGTGGACACTTCATCAAAATATCACAAAACCTTTCCCAACTTTCATAGAATGATTCGTTCTCAAATTGGAAAAAAGTCATGATGTCATTCCTAAACTTAGCAGTCTTCGAAGGTGGAAAGATATTTAACAAGAATGTATTAGCGAATTGTTCCCAAGTAGTTATAGATTGGGAAGGCAAAAGATTCAACCACACCTGAGCCTTATCTTTCAATGAGAATGGAAATAGTCTCAACTTAATTGCCTCATCACTTACTCCATTAACCTTCAATGTGTCACATATTTCCAATAAAGTACTGATGTGTAGATGTAGTCTCCCCTTGCATCTCCATAGTAGGGCGGCAACATTTGAATAAATGATGGTTTCAGCACAAAGTTATGGGCTGTAATTGCTGGCCTAACTATGCATGACGAATCGTTGGGGTTGAATAGTCTTTAAAGCCCTAGTAGCATTAGGACCTGCCACAGCCATCTGTTCTTCTTTGGTTTCAGATTCCCCTTTTTTGTTCCCAAAGTAACATTCGAAAGGTTTTCTCAATTTTGCAGTCAAAAGACAAAGATTCTTGACTTCGTGACCTCCTCCTAGGCATAAACAAGCAATAGGAGTACCTGAAATTTGGATGAATAGTAGTGAGTGGCGGGATAATAAAATTTAATGCAAAATTAATTAATTAAACAAACAAGTAAATAGTAATTTATCACTGGCAACGGTGCCAAAAACTTATTGAGAAAATAGCGAGTGCACTATATCAGTCAAGTAGTAATAAGAATAAGTGGAGTATTGAGCCCCCAAGAATTAAACGTTTTACCTATCTAATTAACTGATTTTTGTGCTAATGCAAAAACCAAAGTGTAGGAACAGCGTGGATTGGTGAAATTTTCTAAAATTAAAACAATAACAAAAGGCTGGAATTAAAACAACAAATAAAGATGTAACTTAAAGAAGATAAATCGGCAAAGAGGGATTAAATCAAGATAAAGAACCCTAGGGCAACGACTTCACCACAATCAATCCAACTTAAGTTAAGGTTCCAGTTTACTATCAAATTCATGTCATGTTGATGCTTAAGTTCCCAAAATTACACAATATCTGTGTCGTCTAGATTATTATGCATCTTGTTATATGCTAAATGACCATGTCGTCTAGTACAATTAAAGACACAAAAAGTCATTAAGCTCTTTGGAAAAACCACATAAACCCTAGTGCGTGTCGCTTATATCAAAGAATTTATGATATCAATTGCATGAAGCTAAATTCAATTCAAGCATGCCATCTACTTTAACTTGCATCAAATAAGTCAATTAACAATCACAAAGAACACAACCAAGTAAGATCAAATGGCAATTGACATTCACCATGAACATGAACTTCATAGAAAACCGAAATCACAACTTAAGCGTTCATGATCGGGCTACATCTCAGCCCAAGCAAAGAAAATAGTTACTCATAGTCTTAATTGAAATCACAAAAGTAATCATAAAAGAAATGCAATCTCCCAAATTGACGAAGCTCTGAAGTCGCTCTTCCTTCAGTCTCTAAATTAAACTAATGTTGAAAGGTAGGTGATAAGGTGCGGCAGTTGTGTTCTGCCGCCCCGCATAAATAGGGACTCTGCAGGTTGGCAATGAGGGGGGTATTTTCAAATAAAACCCTATACACAAAGAAATAGTACAAACAGAATCACAAAGATGACCAGTCACTATTGTGATGAACATTGACATTTTACTTTGAATTGTTTCTTTATCTTGTCTAATGTTAAATGATTAATCGCATGATAAATATAACTTGTGTATGCTTGTGATTTGTTCAACAACACTCAGATGCTATACCAACTTAGGTCCTCAATGAAATCAGTGAGTTTGAAATCTGTGAGCTATCCACAACTACAACTTATTGAATCCAGCGTTTTCTAATGCAACAGTTAAGATGACCAGTCAGGCAGTTTTTTCCAGATTGCATGTTATAAAAGTTAGTGCTGAATTTTATCCAATTTTAGTTAAGTCACGTATTTAACAATACACAAAGATGGACATAGCATTTTGGTACCCGGAAAAATCCACTAAGGGATAAAAAACCTGGGGTCTATCAAAAGACCTACAAGATTTCAATCAAGCTCAATATCTAAAGTACCTATCTTAGATACAGCGGTCTCTTGTGCGGCTTCTTCTCAATCACTTCACTTCCAGCGGATCCTCGCTTGGTCAACATGTTATACGGACATACACATATATTTCTATACCGTGGCACCTTTGTATGAATGTAGTGGTGAACACCAAGAAATGAACCCGCAACTGTGTTTACTGCAACAGTTATGAAACTAGGCAGCAAACTAACTAAGGTCAAAGACCTTTAAAACTCAGCAAAGTCTACAAACATGTATGAACATGGGAGACTAGTGCTGCACACTACTATTTCGACAAAAAGTATAAAAACTTTTAAAACAAGCCAAAACAGTGAAGATGAACCTTCTTCAAGGTTAGCTTAAAACAAGCTTCGAAAAGAAGATTCAATCACTAGCAACCCTCACAATCTTATGATGTCTCCATATGAGTGAACAACGCACTCAAAAGTACAAAGAAGAACTGGAGAGAAAAGTTGCAGCCAACAAAGATGAGAGTTTTCAAAGTTTATGAAAGTTTGAACATAAAAAACCTAGCCAACAAAGAAGATGAAGTTTAGCTTAAATAAGCTTAAGAGGATAAGAAATGGACGGCTAGATTTAATCTCAAAAACTCATCTTTTAAACAATCTAGGCAGATCCGAGTTAGTGTGAGTCAGTTGACTACCCGCTGGATAAACGCATGCACGGATAAAAGGAGTGATCAATCAGTCACTGTCAGAAAGCAGCCAACATTCACATGCAGAAAGTAGATGACTAGTCACGAAAAACCTGAAATCCTTATTCTAATTAAAAACATTTACAAAAACCTAAGTGTTTGGAAAGTTTTGACACAAAAGGTAAGGACCAAGGTTTTGACACAAATATGTTATGCAAGTAACCATTATATGTGAATGCATCTTCAACAATCATATATCTTCAGTCTTCCAAGCTTCTTTAACTATTCTTGAACTAATTGAGCTTGTTACAATTGTTACAACGTTTTTGTACAAAAACAACCAATAAAATAACCTACAAACTCAATAAATCCTACTAAAAAGATAAAACCCTAATTCTAATCCAAAAGGCTAACTAATACATTCACAACTCAGCATTTTTTTTACTGAGTTCAGCCCACAAACGGGCTTGCAAAAATCCACAAAAATTTTGGCTTGCAGGTCTCTATCTTATATTCATTTTGAGACTTGTGGGCTTTCAGAAAAAATCAGTAACATATTCAACGATCCTATCTTCTGCAACTGCACAAATCTGTCATAATTCGCAATTGGGCCAACTTTGAGATTCAATATAAAATTAATGGCCCAATGGAAAATTCTAAAATTTCGGGACAATAATCTCCAACATATCAACTTTCATCTCTAATTTTTCCAAATGCAAATTAGTCCAAATAGCTTGTCTGATTTCCAAAAACGCGCAAACTGTACATCTGGACAGATTATGTGCAAAACAGCGTATTAAGCCCTTTTTAAATTAAATTCATGGCATAAAGACAATAAAGTAAAGGGTAGAATACATGATAAATAAGCACCTAACAACTGTTGCATTAGAACGCGGGATTGAATAGGTTGTATTTGTGGATAGTTCACAAAGATCTACCTTTCGCAGACCCTGTTGGGAACCTAAGTTGGCATAGCATCTGAATATGTTTGTATAGTGACAAGTTGCTTTAGCTTTGATTGTCAAGTTCATTACATTAAATAACTAGTCATCTAGGTATAAAAAATATGTCAAACTGACTAAGTTCTACTGCCCATAGAACAAGCTTACCCGAGGTTTCCGGCGTCTAGAGGACTTGTCGGAGCAGGTGATTTGTCAGAACATGAATGGAAGGAGCTTGAAAGTAAGGGCGGAGCTTGCTGGCGGAGTAAACGAGTGCATGGGCTAGATTTTCAGAGTTTGGGCACCTGCATTCGAGTATGGTCATGGACTTGGTTGTATTGTACACTGGATGCTCAATCTTGTCCTCTTCTCTGATGAGTACCGAGGATACAGTTGATCCCGAGATGAACATATACATTGTCAGTATGTCTTCATGCTTGGGCTTGGCGAATATCGGGGACTTGCTCAAGTATTCCTTCAGCTGTTCGAAAGCGTGATCTCATTCTTGGGTCTAGTCGACAAGCTTTTGCCCTGCTTTCAGTATCCTGAAAGGGGCACACTGATAGATTTCTTTATAGATATGTTGATACCGTATCCTTATCATCCACATGTCACTCCCATGAAGCACCACATAGGCAACTTCCACCTTCCGTGGGCACGCTTTGTGACGCTTGCAGCCACAGCACGGCCATGATAGAACACTCTATGGAAGAGCCTCATTGCTACCTTCGCATAGAGCCGCATACGACAAGTATTGAAGTCTCCATAATGGCTCAAAGTATCAGCAAACTACTTGGTGAACACTCATTGTCCCATATCGAACAGTCTTGGCACACTCTCACCTCCTCTATAAAAGGAGACTCTTCTCCTTGCTCGAAAGATCTCTTCTAGACCTGGATTTGTCCCCTCCTTCCTTGATCTGACTTGATCTTTCTAGGGATTCCAACATCCCATGATCCCCTCTCAGATCTCATCCTTCACCTCTTAGGTATACACTCTCTGGGTCTAAACCCAGGCCGTCTAAACATTGCACCTGCATCTGCCATTTCTAACTTAAGTATCGAAGGGCTCTTTTGGCACTCGAGTCAGGACTGGACTGGACTATATCCTGGGATTAACTGGCACTGGACTGGACTGGCTTAGCTTCGCCTAAGTCCTGACCAACGTTTGGTGCTGC
This sequence comes from Spiraea crenata, assembly GCA_033992175.1. Lineage (NCBI taxonomy): Eukaryota > Viridiplantae > Streptophyta > Magnoliopsida > Rosales > Rosaceae > Spiraea > Spiraea crenata. The sequence continues at coordinate 146,531 of JAVBHV010000082.1, read as the reverse complement.
TTAGGACTAAGAAACCGGACTCACCATATTCAACAACAAACCTAGAAAAACTCATCCAACTCACCATATTCAACACCAAACCCAGAAATCAAAATCCAAAAACTCGTTCAATCTCCAAATTGAAACCAAACCCAGAAATCAAAATCCAAAAACTCATCCAATCTCCAAATTGAAATCAAAATCCAAATATAAAATCCAAATCCAAATTGAAATAAAAAAAATCCAATTAAAAATCCAAATACGTCCGGCGTCGTCGTCGCTGGGCGTCGGCGTTCAGCGTCTTCCTTGGGCGTCGGCGTTTGGCGTTGTCGCTGGGCGTTGGCGTCCAACGTCGTCTCTGGGCGTCGGCGTCCGGCATCGAGGTGGGATGGGTGAGCGACGGAGGCCGGCTGAGCGCGCAGAGCGATGAAGGCAGACCGGCGAGTGAAGACGTGCTGGGCGAGCGTGCTAATTAGCGAGCTCCTTTTGGGCCTCGCAAAATAATCCGGTGAAATGGAAACACGGGGACACTTAAATTAGTCCCACTTAAATTAGTCCCGGGTTTTGTGTGACCGGAAGTGCTGACTTAGCCATTTCTTTGTTTTACAGCTGGAGGAAGTGAGCGTGGCCAGGGGAGAGGGAAGCAGAAGATCCGGGAGGTCTGGGAGGAACGTACCAGCAAGGATGGGTGTTCCAGCAGGGAGGGGCGTCAGCCAGAGGAGCCCCGGGGGTCCTCTCAGAAGGGGCAGTGATGGGATAAACAGCCGGTTGAGAGAGAGGAGAAAGAGGTCGTTTGGCTGAAAATCCCCAAGACAGCGGGAAAGGGCGGTTCTTCCGGTGCCCGGGAGAAAGTGTCAGGTTCCGGCGGTAGGGCGGCGGTGGAGCCCCGAGAGGGGTGGGAAAAGCTCCCGTCAAAGGCTACCGGGAAGCGGCCGGTTGTGGCGGAGGTGGTGCAACCATCCGGGAAGAGGTCCCGGACGGGAGATGCCGCTGTGCCGCCGTATCCCGCAGGGGAGCTATTCCCGGTCGCTGGAATGGAGAGGATCCTCCGGGCTGATGATCCCTTCAAGGCAACGAAGAAGGTGTTGTGGGGAAATACTGATCCCCTGTTCAGGCATGTGGCGCCGGAAGACCTGCCGGCCCGGAAGGAAGAGTTGGACGCTCTGTTTGAGCGGTTCCAACCATCGGAGGCGGAGGTGATGGCCGGGCGGCGCCGGAAAGATAAAGAGGTGAACGTGGCGGTGCAGCCCGCGGATGTGGACTTTATCAACAACATCCTATTCGGCATCCAGTCAACCGAAGATGTTTTCACGGCTGGCTCCCCAACTGGCGACGTCCAGCCGAACATGGCTATTCCCATGATGGGTCATGTCAGTTCCCGGATACCAACAGTCTACATTTTATTTGTGTATATGTTTTTTGTCATGAAGGTAACACTTGTTCGTGTGTAGGCCATGTGGGAGCTGGACCGGAGCTTCAAGCGAGCCAAAGCCATGTTCTCGGCAGCCTTCGAGTCCCGGTTCCACTACGACAAGCTTTGCAAAGAGATGAAGGCCCAAGTGGATCGGAGGGATGCTCTGGAGAAGGCCCTTGGTGAAAAACAGCAGACAATAATGGAGATGCAGGCCTTCTGGGAGTTCGCTAGGGTTGAAGTGAAGTCGGATGGCCCGGAGGATGTCCCGGTCGTGGACACTCCCGCCGAAGAGCGGACAGGGGCCGAGGGGCCGGCCGGAGAGCAGCAAGCCGGGAACATGCCAGCCAGGGACCAGCCAGCCGCGGATCAACCAGCCGCGGACCAGCCAGCCAGGGAGGGAGCCGCAGCAGGGGATGTGTTGCCCCCGCAAGAGAATTGATCCGGGGACCAGCAGTCACTATGCCAAAAACGCTTATAGACGACGGTCAAAAACCGTCTCCAGAATTATCCAAAACCGTCGTAGAATTGGGACTCGTCTATAACATTTGTTATAGACGACGGTCGTAAAAACCCTCGTCTATATACTGTTATAGACGATGGTTCAAAAACCCTCGTCTATAATAATATATACCTTGTCTATAACAATTTATAGACGACGGTTTTACCAAAAAACCGTCGTCTATGTAGTCCCCAATGGAACCAAAACTTGAAATATTTATGGTTATTATAGATGACGGTTTGTAACCAAAACCCTCGTCTATACCTGTTATAGACGAGGGTTTTGGTTACAAACCGTCGTCTATAATAACCATAAATATTTCAGGTTTTGATGCCACTCTGATGCAATAGACGACGGTTTTTAACCAAAACCCTCGTCTATAACAGCTATAGACGAGGGTCTTGGTTAAAAACCGTCGTCTATAATAACTATAAATATTTCAAGTTTTGGTTCCACCTCATTGCATTGTTGTATTTCTGTTGATTGCAAAATTCCATACAAACATTTTAATGATCATTAATAAACTTCCAATTTCAACAAGTATACAAACAACAAAAATTTCATACAAAAATTTCAATGATCATTAATACACTCCCAATTTCAACAAGTACAATACTTTGATCCCAAAGAGAATATAAACTTTATTCATAACATAAATGGCTTACAAACTACTAAGTACATTAATTCTATACAAACATTTGAATTTTACATATAAAGCTTAACCAAAACTCTATCCTATACTAACCCAAATGAGGTATAAGGCAGGTAAATATAACAACATATAAACCTAGAAAATGTTCTGAAAGAAGACACAACAACAAGAACATATAATAAACCTTAAAAAGGGATAGGTTTGAGTATAGTCAAGGCTTGAATATTCTGGGCCGGCAGCAGCCTCTTCCTCTTCCTTTTCCTTGGTCTCCTCAGGATCTCTATAGAAGAACAAATCAACCTGTAAGGGGCAGTTTGAGCGACAATAAGAAGGTTAGAACTATACTCTTATTTAAGCCATCTGGTTTCTGACCACAGAACCATAGAAATCTCCAAACAGAAAGCTATGTGCTTACCATGACATCCCACTTGTGACTGGGACATAGGGAACCACGCATTTGCAACACCATCCGTGCTAGAAGCCAAAAGAGACATCCAATGCTTTGCTTACCTTGTTATTGGCTGGGATGCCAATATCAAAATATCGCATGGCCAAATAAAAAAAGCTGTATAAAATTGGGGTATAAATCATTATACAATAGTATGCACGAAATCCCAAAACGAATAAAGCTTGACATGTTAAAAACGAACATGGCAGATGCAAGGATCAATGCAAGAAATGAAGGATGATGACCTGGTGATCAGTTCTTGGGTCAGTCAAAATGAGGAGACGGGGCTCATTGAAAGAAGTCTGGAGCTGATTGAACCCTAAACCCTAAACCCTAAACCCTAAACTCTTCAATGTATCTGCAGGGAACATCAGTTTCAAACCATGAACCATCAAATCTTCCACAATACCGTTATTTATAGTAAACCCAATCCCCATTGCAGCAACTTTGAGAGCATGAAAAATTTAAGGATGACTCAAATGCAGGTATTCCTAAGTCCAAAAAGACATAATCAAAGCACACCACCATTTTCCGAATAGTGCGTTGACTCCCTTGTTCCTACACCTCTTTGACCACATTTTTTCATATCCTCGAATCAATTACCAAGCATTTTCACAATGCCATTGTTGCAACTATTCAACTAAGCTAAAGAACAATCTCTCTACATTTCGGTTTAAGACGAAGCTTCTCGGTTCTTGGATCCCTAATCTTGTTGCCATTACAATACAAAATTCAATATTCACCTAATTAACTGCATCACTGCTAAAACACACAAGCTTAAGCAATCAAGATTCTCTAAATGCAATTAACAAAATACTTACTTTCTTAATTGAAGCTGTTCTTCCTCGATTATCTGCAAACCAAAACCAATGCAAATTCAGAAAAGAAATCACCAAAACCAAAATATGAAATAAAAGAAAATAAATCCCTAGTTTTCCTAGTTGAGACCAAACATAAGAATAATTGGAAAAAAAAATTACGAAATATGGAATAAGAAACCCAATCACCTTAGTTTTCCTGCTGCATAGACTCGATCTCATCAGGTTTGTGGCAATTTCCTACATTTGAACCTCGATAAATCATGACAGCTCAAAAGGAAAGAGAAATCATGCCTTTAAGCAGTATTACCGAAACCCAACCAAAATTTAATGAAACGATGCCTTTGATTAGAAGCAGCCACACCAAATTCTCAACACCCATTCATCAAATTGGTTATTGGACTCATGTCTTGCAATGAATTCGAATTCGCGAACGGTTCTTGGTCAAGCAGCGGCCGGAGCGGAGCAAGCGTCATCTTCTTCGTGCAGAGGGGTGGAGCTGTCCCAAACCCACTGAATTTTCCGGCGACCAGAGGCGCGGAGGCGTACCTCCGCTCTCACATGGATTCGCCCCTAAAAGATTGCGAATACCAGATCTAGGGTTTCACATAGGTGAGACAGAAGAGATGAAGAAGGAGACAGGCAAATTGAATTCAATAAAAACAAAAATCGGCAAGGCATGGACTCTGGACAAACTCGGCGAGTTGAAGGTCGTCGCCTAGAGATGAGGTGAAGAAGGTTGTGCGGCCTGGAGAGAAGAGGCGAGGAGAGAGAGAGAGAGAGAGAGAGAGAGAGAGAGAGAGAGAGAGAGAGAGAGAGAGAGAGAGAGAGAGAGAGAGAGAGAGAGAGAGATAGGGGTTTGTGAAAGAAAGAAGCGTTCAAATACTACTGGGGACACAGAAGCCTTTTCAGGTTTCAATTTTAAGTGAATAGTGTCTTTCGTGTTTTGATATTAACTTTGTAGATGACGGTTTTGGCCTAAAGCGTCGTCTATTAATTTTAAATTTATCAATTTTGATCTTATAGACGACGCTTTTGGTCTAAAGCCTCGTCTTTTTTTTTGTTTACGACGGTTTTTTTATGAACACTCGTCTATGAGTCGTCGTCTATAATGTTTATTGGCTTAGTGAGTTGTGTTTTCTTTTTGCAAATTTATTTTTCTTTTTAAGGCAATTTCATTTCCGGTTTGTAATTACATTAATCCGGCACCATGGGGCGGTTTCCGGTATTACTCTTTTTAATTTTGTATGGATATTTACCGGTGCCAGGAGGCATTAACCGGGTTTTAATGTGGGTTCCATGTTTATTTTGCTCCTTGTTAGGAATGCAATAAAATAAACCATCATGATAGGATATGCAAAAATACCCGTGCTCCTTGTTCGGAGGGGTTGATTTTATTCAAAAGATTTTTAGCAAATTATTACAAGCGATCTAAGGGTTGCCGGGAAGAGAACCGAGCAATTACAAAAATCGGAAATAATCACTTGTAAAAATATTTGAGGTGATCCGCATTCCATGGATGACAGAGAGTGCGGCCATTGGAATCCCAGAGTTCATAGGTTTCGGATGACCTCATAAAGGCCTTCCCAGGTGGGACTAAGGGTGCCCTGTTGGCTGTCCTTAGTCTCCGGGCTAACCTTTCTAAGGACCCAGTCCCCGACTTTGAATGTCCGGTTGCCGACTCAGGCATCATGGTACCAAGCGATGCGCTACTTGTAGATCAAGTTCCAGGTTTGGGCCCGGTCTCTTTGCTCCTCGAGCAGATCGAGGCTGATGGCTAGGTTTTCCTGATTCTGCCCGGGTTCAAAGTTTGCGATCCGGAGAGTGGGTTTCGTGATCTCGATAGGGACCACTGCTTCACTACCGAAGCCAAGTGAGAAGGGAGTCTCATCGGTAGCAGTCCGGAAGATAGTCTAATAAGACCAAAGGACCTCGTGAAGGAGGTCGGGCCAATAACCCATGGCTTTGTCGAGCTTGGTCTTGAGAGTTCTCTTAATGATCTTGTTGATAGCCTCAACCTGGCCGTTGGACTGGGGGTGTGCCGGGGATGCAAATCGGAGGTTCACCCCGACGTCCTTGCAAAATGTCCGAAAGATCTTGCAGTCAAACTGCGGGCCGTTATCGGTGATGATCGCATGGGGGATCCCGAAACGGCAAATGAAATGCCTCCAGATGAAGCTTTTCATCTTGGCGGCAGTGATTGTAGCCAAGGCCTTGGCCTCGACCCACTTCGTGAAGTAATCCACCGCCACAACCACAAACCTGACTTGACCTTTCCCGGCGGGCATGGGCCCAATGAGGTTGAGTCCCCATTGGGCAAAAGGCCAAAGGCTTACGATCAGGGTGAGTGGTTCAGTCGGTAGGTGAGGGATGGTGCTGAAGCGCTGACACTTTTCACATTTCTGGACTAAGGCATGGGCATCGGCGCCAAGTATTGGCCAGTAGTACTCTTGTCGGATTATTTTGTGGGCCAAAGGCTCGGGCACCGGAATGGTTGCGGCATATGCTCTCATGGACTTCCCGGAGGACCTTAGAACCCTCGGCAGGTGTTAAAAACCAAAGGCAAGGTTCCGAGAAGCCCCTCCGATAGAGCTTCCCCTTGATGACAGTGTATCTCGCGGCCCGCCTTGGCAGGCGCCGGGCTCGAGAGGGTTTTCCGGGAGCTCCCCAGTGGTTAGGAAAGTCCGGATCGGCGCCATCCAGCTGTTGTCGGGTTCGATTTGCATAACGCCGAGAGATAGTGAACTTGAGGAAGCGAAGGTTTCTATCGGGATGTTCCTCTTAGCCAGTTCGGAGATAGCTGATGCCAGACGGGAGAGGGCGTCAACATGGCTATTCTCGGATCTCGAGTTCTAGTTGATGTCGTACGACTTGAACTGGCTCAAGTGGTAGGTGACCTAGGCTAGATAGGAAGCCACGAAGCTGTTGATACCATACTCGGAATGCCCGGGATGCCATTCCCAAGCAAAGCCCACAAGTCATCCTAGGCAATGGCCCATGTGCCATCCTAGGCAAGGCCCATATGCCATTCCAAGAAAAGCCCACCAAGGCTTCCACAAGCTTCCAAGGAAGGGCAATGTGGGGAACCTACCCACATTACCCACTAATTAGAAAGGTGCCCTAACCTTCCTCTTTACATAGCCTCCACATCACAAGTCAATGGCAAGGCATTCAATCCTCCCACCTACTTCTCACCTAAATTCTCTCTCAAGCTAGAGACTTCCTTCTTCCCGGGCTAACTTAGCATCGGAGGGTCTAGGCCGGTACCACACTGGTGCCCTTTCGAGCTTACCCTTTTCTCTGTGAAGGTTCCCCGTAGCTATCCCTCGGAGTCATTCACATTCCCGGACCGGAGCAGTATAGCACGCATCCTTCCTCATACGGACCACCTTCTGGGCCCTCCCGGAAGCCATCACCCGGAGCTAGCCACACAGCTCCCCCAAACATACACACCGATCTGATCAAGGATCCCACACTCTCATTGACCGTTGACTCATCCCATTTTGAGCATCAACAGGAGCTATCTTTGGCAGCAAAGTTCTCGGTCACTTGGTTGACCACCAGTTGAGAATCGATGTAGATGGATTCTCTTTCCGCACCGACCTCCTTGGCTAGCCGGAGGCCGGCAAGGAGGGCCTCGTACTCGGCGATATTGTTGGACACCTGGAAGTCCAGTCGGAGAGAGTACTCGAATGTGTCCTTGTAAGGAGAAACTAGTACGATCCCCGCGTCGTACCCCTTGGGGTTGGAAGATCTGTCGACATATAGTTTCCAGCTCGGCTTGTCGGGGTTGGTGTTTGCTGCTCCCGGGAAGGTCGACGTAGGAGAGTGGTTCGCTAGCCCGTCGTCGAGTTCAATCGAACAAGTGAATTCCGAGATGAAATCTGTGTTAGCCTGTCCTTTCTCGGCTACCTGAGGTTTGAAGGTGTTATCGAACTCGCTCAGCTCCACCGCCCACCGGACGAGATGGCCGGTGCTCTCGGCGCTTCTGGAACACTTGCCGGAGGGGGTGAATTGTGAGGACTGAGATTGAGTGTGCCTGGAAGTAGGGACGTAGTTTCCGGGCCAGAGCAAGCTTCACAATATCCGGACACCGGGTCCCCGGATCTCTCATGGATTTGCTAGTGTAGTACACCGGATGCTCGACCTTATGCACCTCCTTGATAAGGACCGAGGATACTGCCGTGGCGGAGACGGAAAGATACAAAGTCAGGACATCCCCGTGCTCGGGCTTGGCAAGTATCGGGGCTTTGCTCATGTACTCTTTCAACTGGGCGAAGGCTTCATCTCACTCCGAGATCCAATCAACGAGTTTCTGCCCTGCCTTGAGGACTTTGAAGAATGGGGCACAGCGGTCAGTAGCCCTCAAGATGAAGCGGGAGAGCGCAGCTACCCGATCGTTGACGCTCATGACGTCCTTCTGCGTCTTCGGGGTCTCCATGTCGATCAGTGCCTTGATCTTCTCCGGGTTGGCCTCAATGCCGCGTTGGCTAATCATGAAGCCCAGGAATTTGCCGGATCCCACGCCGAAGGCACACTTGGCTGGATTGAGCCGCATGTTTTAATGTTTGAGCTTGTTGAACATGGAGAAGAGGTCTTCCACGTGCTCCCCGGAGGTTTTGCTCTTGACCAGCATATCGTCTTCATAAATCTCCATGGTCTTTCAGATGAGATCGGAGAAGACGGAGTTTACGAGGCGTTGGTAGGTTGCCTCGGCGTTCTTGAGCCCGAAGGGCATGACTTTGTAGCAATAGAGCCCCTAGTCGGCGACGAAGGCAGTGTACTCTTGATCATCCGGATGCATGAAGATCTGGTTGTACACGGAGTACGCATCCATGAAGCTCAGGAGCTCGTGCCCGGTAGTGGTATCGATGAGCTGGCCAATGTGAGGAAGCGGGAAGCTATCCTTCGGGCAAGCCTTGTTTAAGTTTGTGTAGTCAACGCACATCCCGCCATTGGCCTTGTGATTTCAGTACGACGGCTGGGTTGGTTACCCACATCAGGTATTTGGCCTCCCGGATGAATCCAATGGAGGACAGTTTATCCACCTCGGTTTGACTGGCTTCATACCGCAGACCGGTCGAGCCTTCGGGTCGATGCTCTGTCTGTGGGAGATGATGTTGGTAGAGATACAGGGCATGTCGCTGTACGACCAGGCAAAGACCTCCACGTTCTCCCGGAGGAACTTGGTGAGTGAGCTCCGGATGACAGGAGATAGTTCTGCTCCGAGCTTCCGGCCGGTTTGGCTTGGGTTGCGGTAGCCTCGTCTCTCGGATCATCAGGTAGACTTCCGAGGGCAGGCACATCTTCCGGGGCAGAACTGGCCACAGAGCAGGTTTCCTGGGGGGTTGGAATGGTGGCGGCCTTGCCGCCTCGCTTCACCGCAACGGAGTAGCATCCTCGCGCTGCTCGTTGGTCGCCCCGGACACTGGCGATGCCATGAGGAGTAGGAAACTTGACGAGCAAGAGATGGGTGGAGGCGATGGCCTTCATCTGGTTGAGGGCAGGTCGGCCGTGTTGATACCATACCCGACCGGTCACATGTCAACTGGAGAATGAAGACTTTCGAACAACTCTTACCTTTCGGGAATACATCTCCCGGAAGCCTGTCCGGAAGCCTACCCTCCGGGAACATTCCTCCCGGGAAGCCTGTCCGGAAGCCTACCCTCCCGGGAATGCCCTCCCAGAAGCTCACCTTCAAGTCGACCAAGGCCCAAGCAACACCAACAAGGCCCATATACTACTCCAAGCAAAGCCCACCAAGGCAACCAATGCCTTGGTGACACATGGCTTCCACAAGCCTCCAAGAAGGGGGGCAATGTGGGGAACCTACCCCACATTGCCACTAATTACAAGGGCGTCATCGCCCTCCTTTATAAATACTCCTCACCCTCCAAAGGGTCAAGGGTCTATTTTTCCTCTCTCTTAAATACTCTCACCTACCTTTCTCTCTCAAGCTAGAGAATCCCCTTCTTCCCGGCTGACTTAAGCATCGGAGGATCTAGGCCGGTACCACATCGGTGCCCTTCCGAGCTTACCTCTCTTTAGGTGCAGGTCCCCCGGAGTCCTTCCCCGGAGTCAGCTTTCCATCCCTGGTCGGGCCCTCCCGGAAGCCATCATCCGGGGCTAACCTCTCAGTTCCCGGAAACATACACATCAATCCGAACAAGGATTCCTTCACTTTCATTGACGGCTGACCCAAGCCATTTTTGGGCATCAACAGGCCGAGGATGACATTATTGGCTGTCGGGCAATCCACAACCATGAAGGTTACCGTGACGCGAGTTCGTCTCGGAGCCTCGCCAAGTGCCATACCTAGGTAGACACGCCCGATGGGCTGGATGCAGTCCCCCGAGAAGCTGACGAGGGGAGTCCGGGTTCGATCGAGGTGCTGATCCGAGACATTGAGAGTCCGGAAGGCCTCCATGAAGATGATGTTGACGGAGCTGCCTGTGCCAACCGTCACCTGGCCCACGTCAAAGTGGGAGATCTCGGCCCGGATGATAATGGGGTCGTCATGGGGGTACATGATGCCTTCCTCCTCTTCCTCGTGGAAGGTCATACATCCCCAACCTGTCTTGGGGGCCTTCTCCGCCCGGTAGTTGAGCGCCATTACCTCTCGTCCGGGGTAGAAAGACCGGGCGTACTCCTTCCGGGTTCGGTTGGAGTCTCCGACCAGTGTCGGGCCTCCACTGATGGTGTTAATTTGGCAGAGTGGCTGCTGGGGAGGAGCGTACCCCTCGAGGAATTCATCGATCGTCCAGTCCCGGGCGAGAGCCTCAATGTGATCTTTCAGTACATTGCAGTTCTCTGTGTTGTGGGTATTGACCTGATGGTATTGGCAGAAGGTACCGATGTTCTGGGCAGCATGCGCGGGATTCTGAAACCTAGGTGCTGGGATGAGGTCAGCGACCGCCGCGAGGGTATCTTCTGTTCATACCATACTCAAACCGTCCACATGTCATCCAAGCAAGAGGCCACCAATGCTCCCACAAGCCTCCAAGAAAGGGCAATGTGGGTAACCCATCCCACATTGCCCACATATTACAAGAAGGTCCAAACCCTTCCTCTATAAATACCACTTCACCTACAAGTCACCCCTGTCGAATCCTCAACCCGGTCAGCCAAGCCTTGCCTCCCGGCCCACTCCTCCCGCTCCTTCCGGCCGGCTTCAAACACCCTATCCCAGGGTTTGCCAGCACCAGACCCTGTCCTAATGGGTGTGATGCCGGTCAACAACACATCCCCGAACCTAACCCCCTCCACTATCTCCTCAATCTCGTCAAAATGGTCAACTTCCTCTTCCCGGACACGACTTGGCCCTTCCCCAGACTGTAGCATGGTCGCACAGGCGTCCACCTCCATGCTGATCGAATCCGGGCTCGACGGCTCAGACTCAGTTGATGGGGCATAGACCGGCGCTTCAACCGAGCTCCCACTCTGTTCCGACTCGGACATACCCCGAATAACTTGACATCTACAAGTACAAAAGGTAAAAGGGAAAAAGTAAATTCTCCTAAACTTACTTTTCCCGGTTCTGTCCAAAACTGCCCGGGATAACCAAAAACACTATTCCTACCCGAGCCCAGCCTACAAACGGATCAAACCAGTTTGGGAATGAACAAATTCAACCACATTTCTGATGTTCTTCATTGTTCATCCCCAGTTCATGCAAAATTCAAACAAAAACACACGTTTGATCCAAAATGATTCGAATATTACCTTGAAAAAACTATAATTTGCAACCGGGAACGAACTGCCTTTTTTCCGGATCAGCCAAGAACAGTAGCCGGGAATGACAAATCCTCTGATCTCTCGCAAAAGCTTTGAAGGTTGGGTAAAGTGAAAAGTGAAAATGACTCCGCCTTTTATACCCCCACCTACGACCCTTCACATCTCCCGAAGCGTCGCCCCGCATTAAATGTGATTGACTTTTCGCCTTCCCGGCACCCCTTCGCATTCCCCAATGCCACCTCAGCACCCCAGCGACCGCCACGTGTGAGACTATTGCCACCTGGCCCACCTGCATTCAATGCTCTCTGCCTCCTCCCGAGACGCGACTACCGCAATGTCCGAGAAACGACCAACCAAGACTTTTGGCCAAGTGTCTTTTCCCGGCGACCGAACTTTGAAATCGTGCGAGGGTCCACTCCCATCCGATCTTCAAAGTCCACGAAAAGACCAACCAAGAGTTTTTGGCCAAGTGTCTTTTCCCGGCGACCGAACTTTGAAATCGTGCGAGGGTCCAATCCCATCCGATCTTCAAAGTCCGAGAAAAGACCAACCAAGACTTTTTGGCCAAGTGTCTTTTCCCGGCGACCGAACTTTGAAATCGTGCGAGGGTCCAATCGCATCCGATCTTTAAAGTCCGGGAAAAGACCAACCAAGACTTTTGGCCAAGTGTCTTTTCCCGGCGATCGAACTTTGAAATCGTGCGAGGGTCCAATCCCATCTGATCTTCTCACCCCTTCTGCCGGCCTAAAGGTCGTTTCCTGGGTCACCCTTCCCGGCCGGAGCAGTTTCCCGGCCAACTTACACAGTTTCCGCTGCTTCCTCACCCGGGGACTCGGGGGACTCCTACCCCACATCGGCTCACCCAAAAGAGCCACGGATGACATGTAATTGATATGGGCGACAGTACAAGTCCCCGGCCAAGAAAGCATCCTTAACCGACGACTTGGGGGACTCCTGTTCATACCATACTCAAATCGTCCACATGTCATCCTAGCAAGAGGCCACTAATGCTCCCACAAGCCTCCAAGAAAGGGCAATGTGGGTAACCCATCCCACATTGCGCACATATTACAAGAAGGTCCAAACCCTTCCTCTATAAATACCACTTCACCTACAAGTCAAAGGTAATTTAACTCTCTTCACCAAACACTCTCTACATGCATTTAAATTTCCCTCCACCATTATGTTGACTTAAGCATCGGAGTGTCCTAGGCCGGCACCCCACCGGTGCTCTTCCGTGACTTCTTCCCTCGGAGGTGCACTGTCAGTCGGGAAAGCCATCCGGGAAAGCCGTCCGAAGCTGAACTCTCCTTTCCCAGACCGAGACTACATCAGTCCATTTGGAGCTAGCCTCCTAGCTCCCCAAGACCGACAACCGACTCAATTCACCCCCTACACTTTGACTGTTGACGTGATCCGTTTTCAGACATCAACATCTTCATAGGAAGTGTTGAGCGGGGTGTACTTCTCGAACCGGGCAACATACTCCTTCAGCTGGTTTCGGTTCCGCGAATCATATCGGGGCAATGGAGGTGCCAGGGGAAGAGGGTTCGGTGCTCGGTAATCCTGATAGACCTATTGCCCATTTCCTCTGTTTCGCTTGTCGCAGTTGCCAAAAACGGGATGTCCTTCGTCCTTCCTCTTGTTCGAGGTGTAGGACGTGTCCGTCTTCGGAGCCGGCGGGGCGTAAGTCGCCTTAGGCGCAGCAGGAGCCTGGCTGTACTGAGTTGTTGCACGAACTGGGTTAAAGGTAGCCACTGGGACTCTCGCAGTCACGGCATGTCGCTGATTGAGCTCGATAAGGCGCTCCTCCCGGGCATGCAGGTTGGCCTTCTTCAACATCTCGGAGTAAGTCAGGTCACTCTCCAAGTTGAGTTGGTAAAGGAAGCGGCTCGACCGAAGTCCGGCCTTGAATACGTTGACAGTCGTGCTGTCATCCGTCCTCGGGCATTTGGCGTATTCATGGCTGAATTGCGCAACATACTCATGCAAGGTCTCATCGGGTCCCTGGGAGATCGCATAGAGATCCTCGTAGGAGTAGAAAGTCGAGCGCTGGCTCTGATGTTGCTCGATGAAAGCAATCTCCATCTCGGTCATACTATTTATCTACCCGCGGGAAGGAGGAAGAACCAGTTGAGGGCTGCGCCCGAGAGGGTGCTCGGAAAGTAAAGACACTGAGCCTGGTTCGAGATTCTCTTGAAGTACATATTGGACCGGAAGCTGTTCATATGGGCATTGGGGCATTCTCCGGGCCCGCCACCAGAGAGAGCGATGCACAGCGACTTGGAGTCAACGTCCTGAAGCTCATGGGTGCAAGCTAGGACCCGGCTTGTGAAGGGGCTTTCCAGGGTTGAAGCAGCTCCAGGGCGGACGGCCTTCGGTTGGGCGGTCCTATCCTGGCGCTCCTGTGCTTTGTCTTTGACAAGTTCCTGGACCTGATCCAGGAGTTGCTGAATCAAGTTTTGATGGCTGGTCGCCAGTTGTGCAGCTGCACTCGCCGGGGTCATGCTCTGATAATGTTCGTTGAGGACGGCGCTCCGGGATTGGAGCCAGCGGTTGTCCTCCTCCAAGTCTTGAAGTCGGAGGTTCTCAAATTCCAGGGTCCCGGCTCACTCCTCCATCGCGTCCAAGCGCTTGGCAAGCTCGTCCTGGCTAGCTCCCTACTCTTATTTTGTTGATTGGCCGGAGGGGGTTGTTCCTCTGGGGGCCCCGCTGGTTCCAGGGAGATGTCGAGGACGGCTGACGGTGTCCTCCTGTTCGTCGTCGGGATGGTGAGAAGACATGATCGGTCTTTAGCAGCGGTAAAACACGGGGGAATTTGCTCGATTCCCACAGACGGGGCCAAACTGTTGATGCTCAAAATGGGATGCGTCAACGGTCAATGAAAGTGAAGGATCCTTGGTCGGATCGGTGTGTATGTTTCGGGGAGCTGAGAGGCTAGCTCCGGGTATTGGCTTCCAAGAGCGCCCGGAAGGTGCTTGTCCGGAAGGTGGTCCGAATGGGGCAGGATGTGTTCGGTAATGTTCCGGTCTGGGAAGGTGAGGCAGCTCCAGGAGATGGCTCCGGGACGTAACTCCGGGGTACCTGCACACAGAGAAGGGTGAGCTCGAAAGGGCACCAGTGTGGTACTGGCCTACACCCTCCGATGCTTAAGTCAGCCGGAGGAGGAAGGAGATCCCAAGTTTGGGAGAGAATTTGAGAGAGTAGTTGGAGAGTATTGAAGTTATGGGAATAGATACCAAAGGGAAGTATTTATAGAAGGAGGCTTGGGGCACCTTTGTAATTAATGGGGCAATGTGGGTAGGTTCCCCACATTGCCCTTTCTTGGAAACTTGTGGAGAGCTTTGTTGGGCTTTCTTTGGAATGGCATGTGGGCCTTTGGACTTTGCTCCGGATGGCTTGTGACTGATTCCGGGTTTTCCGGGCATGGTATCAACAAATACCCAAAAGTGAAATTTTTGTGTAATTTTCCCTTATTAGTATGTGCTTTTTATTTAATTCTTTATTTATGCGTCTTTCACTTAATAAATCACCCTACATTACAAAGGACACTCGTACCTTCAATCTTTATCATCGCAAGATCAGTAAGAACCCCCTCTGCCCTATTTATTCACTATATGAAGAAACTATTGAATACATATTGCTGCTTTCCCCTTGGACGGAAAGAGTTTGGACTTGCTCTCCTTTGGGGTTTTTGGTCGGGTTGATAGCTGTTGTGTGTTGGGAGATATGGAAAGAAAGATGCAGTGCTTTGTTCAATAAAGCCTCCCCTTGCCCTCTTAGTGTTCTTTTCAAGAGTGTAATGATGTTCTATTAGTTGGAAAGCATAAGGCCTCCTCTCAACTCGACCAGTCCTTCCTTGTCGACATCTACTTGGGAAAGACCTCTCTCGATATATATAAAGATCAATACGGATGGATCCTGGCATGCTAATACTCTCTCGACTCGCACCGGAGTGATTTGTAGAGATCATGAGGGTGCTTTTCTTGCTGGTGCCTCATCTTTTTTATATCGATCATCTGCTGAAGAAGCTGAAGCAGAGGCGATCCTTCATGGTTTGAAGGAGGAGAAATGCTGTGATTTTCAGGATATTATTATAGAATCTGACTGCCAAGTTTTAATCAAGTCCATTAAGAGCCAATGGGTGGATCATATTTGGTGTGTATATCCAATTATGCGTGAAATTTGGAGGCAAGCTTCAAGTTTTAATTCGATAAATTGGACTTGGTGCTCCCCTGTGGCTAATCAAGCAGCTCATATTGCTGCATTTCTTGCAAATGAGAGGGAGAGCAATCTTCGGTGGGATTTACAACCCCCCTTCTCTCTAGTTCTGGTTTTATCCAAGGATAGATTGCCATGGGATGAGTCAACGGTCAATGAGAGTGTGGGATCCTTGATCGGATCGGTGTGTATGTTTTGGGGAGCTGCGTGGCTAGCTCTGGATGATGGCTTCCAGGAGGGCCCGAAAGGTGGTTCGGATGAGGAAGGATGTGTGATGTACTGCTCTGGTCCAGAAATGGGAATCACTCCGAGGGATAGCTCCGGGGAACCTGCACAGAGAAAAGGGTAAGCTCGAAAGGGCACCGGTGTGGTACCGGTCTAGACCCTCCGACGCTCAAGTTAGCCCGGGAAGAAGGAAGTCTCTAGCTTGAAAGAGAGTTTTGGTGAGAGGTAGGTGGGAGGATTGAATGCCTTACCATTGACTTGTGATGGTGGAGGCTATTTATAGAGGAAGGTTAGGGCACCTTTGTAATTAGTGGTCAATGTAGGGTGAGCTACCCACATTGCCCTTCCTTTGAGACTTGTGGAAGCCTTGGTGTCATTAAGGCATTGGTTGTCTAGGTAGTGCTTCATGGGAGTGACATGTGGATGATAGGGGTAGGAGTATCAACACTCCTAGTTAATTTTTTATTTTTTGTTTTTTGGTTTGTCAATGTGGCTTTCAACTTAGGATGGTCCTTTTTTTTTATGGTGAGTGTGTTGTGCTCTCCATCATAAAAACTGTTCTTTTATTTGTTGTTGCTTTCCTGGGCTTTTTACCTTATATTGAAGTTCTATCTTGACCAAAAAAATCTTATAATTTTATTGAAAATTTTAAATTAGCATATTGACCAGAGTCGGAACCAAACAATGTTATTATTAAGAGATTACTATTTCACTATATATATATATATATATATATATGATTAGGATCATGGAATACACTATTTGAAATATCCTTTCTTGTCCATTGATTTTGCAATTTTTTTGTGGGACCCATTGATAATGGATCCGATCCAATGGACAAGAAGGGATGTTTCAAATGGTGTATCAAAATAATGTGTCTCTTGTGTGAGAGTCTGTCTATATATATATATATATAGGGTCCGTGTTCCATGACACACTATTTTGACACACCCTCCCAAACATCCCTCCTTATCCGTTGGATCGGATCCATATTGCCAAATCAATGGACAAGGAGGGATGTTTGGGATGGTGTGTCAAAATAGTGTGTCCCATGATCCTCTCCCTATATATATATATATATATATATATATATATATATATGGTTTCCCATGACACTATTTTGACACACCATGTGAAACATCCCTTCTTGTCCTTTTGATCGGATCCATATTATAAAATCAATGGACAAGAGGGATGTTTCACATGGTGTGTCAAAATAGTGTCATGGATATCATATATATATATATATATATATATATATATATATATATATAAGGAAATTTAGGGTGCACTGAAAGCTAAGTACACACGCGGTGCGATCTGTATGAATGTCCTCACTTAAAAAATAAATAAGACAACAAACTAAAAAAAGGATAAAACAGTAAAAATGCAACTCTCCATCTTAAATTTCCAATCCATGGACAGTTTAGATTGTTAAAGTTTTCTTTCTAGATTAGAAAGCAAAATATATGACAAAAAAAGTGAATTCAGTCCCAACACAAGATATCCTAACACCAGATATCCTAGCACCGCTCAAGATGAAAACCAATAGTGAATGAAAAAAAGCGTCCCATCACAAGATATCCTAGCACCGCTCGAGAGGAAAACCAATAGTGAATGAAGAAAAAAACCTCACGCTAGGAATCATCTAGATAATTATATCCGTTTCAATTCACCCATAACACATTTTTGAAGATAATTTCGCAAGCGTGAAACGAAAACCTAGAACATTGAATACATTCAATGAAGGGCCTGAGATGTGACATACAACGTCTGTGATGCAAAAAAGGATCTCACTGGAAACACATACACGTGTGCAGTGATTCTAATTTGCTTAAAGAGGTCATATTGTAGTAAAGAATTCAACATATTTTTAGGATTATCACATAGACAAACTATCCTTTCAAAACAACAAAGGAAATAAATGCAATTTAAGCATAATTAAAATTCAATTAAAACGTACTTAAAATCATTAAATATTCAAAAAAATTACAAAAAAAATAGAGGGTAGCCACTGGACGTTTTGTTGGCCTGGCTCCCTAAACTTAACATTATAGTCAACATAAACAAAAATAATAGGGTGTCCACTGTAGAGGCTTTTACTTGCATAACTGTATTACCTAACAAATCTTGCATTCAAAAGGAATATCTTTAAATCTCACTGAAGATTACTACTGTTGTTTCAAGGAATCAGAAATTTGCTGCATCCTCTGCAAGCTTCAATAAATACCTCAAAATTGAAGGCGGGGAGCCATCTATATTACCTTTGTGCATAATGTTTTGCATAATTCTTGTGTAAAGTGTCTCGAGCTGTCGTATGCCATAGTTTTCAGTCCTTTCCAGAAAAAGCTGCCTCACAGACTCTGTTTGCTTCGTCATCTCACCATCTGACGTGGTGACGTCTTGTGATATAATCACCTCATCATGCCCAGAAACTTCTCCAGAAATCTCTAGCTGATTGCCACAAGCAGTGAAGGATTCTGGGACTGCAGGATTTGGGTTGTTGATCTCATGTTCCTCAGATGACTTGGACGCTATTGAATCTTGAAGCTGTGGATTTTCTGCAGTAGGAGCTGATCGTCACCAGAAGAATTGAAATCAACAAGTCAAATTATGATCTTATTCACACATCCATAGAAGAGAACAAAAACCAAGCTCATGTTTCAACTAAAAAAAGTACTAATTTACATAATAAGGAATCAGAAAAGAGTTTAAATTGCCAGAATAGATTTTAACAAAAACAGAACCAAACATAATAAGAACAAAAATACACGAGTGGCACATACCTGTATTCAACCTTTCTACCCCGTCTTTTAACTCCGAGACCTTTGCACCAGTTGCCACTTTTGGAGCCTTGGAAAGTTCGTCAACAGATGCTGATTCCTCAGAATGTTTCCTTATGCCCATCAACGAGACTGACAAAGCAGCTTCGATCAGACGGTCAAAAAACAAAAGCCTTTCTTCAGTAGATGGTTGGCCCAGCTGATAACTGACAATAAGAAACAATAACATGACTAGAATCATGACCATGAAAACTACTACATAAATTATCAAAGATGACTCATGGAACTAAAATCAGTATATAATTGGCATACAAGAACAGATTTATCAATCTCAAATTCACCACTTCGCACAAATATATGAGAACAGAAAAGTTATTAAAGCTCAAATAATCGCACAAATATATGAATACTGAAAAGTGATATGCAATCCTGGATCAGATATTTTTCTACGATTTTTTGTCAAAGCTGCAATAGGAAAAGCTTAGTTGTTAATGCCAGTAGCTCCCAGCCTACTGCTTTCTAAATTCATTGTTCTCACATCAATTTCCAAAAAAGTTACATACATTTACGTGTAGTTCTATGATGACCCAAATATGTTAAGTCTAAGATCTACAGTATGATGAATTGCTACGTTATGAAGTATCGGAAAGGCAACTTGGCACAGCACAAACATCAGACCAAGTATGCATAAATCCACTTTCATGGGTTGTTCTTTTGAAACATTAATGTTACTATACTTTCACGGGTAGAGTTTAACTTAAGCATTTAAAATTCCTGTCTTCAACTCCTATGCAAAAAATAAATTCCACCTAACGGATTACCGAAATCAAAGATAGACAAAGTATTTATGATTGGTAGTTCACAACATACACTGACAGATCAGAAAATATTGACGAAACTGTGGTATCAACTTCCGCTGGTGGCACAGAAGATGTTGCCAGTAGTAATATTGGCAAGTGTGATGGAAATTCTTCTAACAACGTCACCAAAACAGCTCGGAGCTGCTCATTTGCCTGCAGAATCAATCCATCAACTCATATAACACCAGTTACTTATTAGAATATGAGCACAGCTATTTAACTAACAATGAAAGTATTAGCATGCACTCACTGTTTCCCACCAAAGACTGAGGTGTGGCAAATAGAGAATTGATGGAATTTTTTTCCTTGCTTCACCAAATTTATGTATCAATGCCTCCTCTGGTGTCTTTGCACTAGGATCAGATAGAAGAGATAGTAGTCCTAAAGAATGCACAGGGAACTGCTCCAGTTCATGTAAAATAGCACGCCCAAGATGATCCTGTAAAGCTAACGCAGTAAGTAAATTTAGTTTTCCATCAACAAACAATTTGTCAAAGATAAGAGCTTCCAAGATAATTACCAGGCCAGAATCTTCATGACCACATAGAAGAAGTCGGGGCCTACAGACATGAGGAATTGCAGAACCAGAGGAGAGCATAGAAAGCTTGGTCAACCGTGATGGCACTGCAAAGGTAGGGAAAATATCCCCTATATAGTTCATGGCTTTTAGGAGATGCCTTTGCAGGCATGGTGAAACTACTATAGACAATGGCCTTGAGTGCACAACGGCACCTCTATGAGCAGCTGGGGTAATTGTTGACATGGCTTCAACAAAGTGGTACTTTTCAACCTTTACTGAATCAATGTCAATTGCAAACTTATCATCACTGGTGTAAACCTGAGGAAATTTTTCACGGAATGCACGAATGGCAGCTTCAGTACAAAGCGCCTTTAAATCAGCACCGCAATATCCGACACAACTAACTGCAAGTTCCAGTTTTAGTTCCTTTGAAGGTGGAAGCTTCCATTTCCGAGTATGAATGTTTAAAATCTCTGCCCGTGCCTCACAGCCAGGCAAAGGAAATACGAACTCACGGTCGAACCTACCAGGGCGCCGCAGAGCTCCATCAATTGCATCAATGCGGTTGGTTGCTCCAATCAAAATGACTTGTCCACGAGACTCAAGGCCATCCATCAAAGCAAGCAAAGTTGAGACAATAGAATTATGATTTTGCTCTTGGGTGCTGGATCGTACAGGAGCAAGTCCATCAATTTCATCGAAGAATATGATTGAAGGTTGATTTCTTTGTGCTTCGTCAAAGAGTAGCTTTAACTGTCTTTCAGCCTCACCCACCCATTTACTTAGGACATCAGCGCCCTTCCGCATGTAAAAGCTGACTTTCTGGCCTGTCTTGGACGCAGCACATGCTAATGCTCTGACAATCAATGTTTTCCCAGTCCCGGGAGGACCAGATAACAAAACTCCCCTTGGTGGGGTGATATGATAACTTGCAAAGAAATCTGTATACAATAATGGAAAGAAAACCATTTCCTTTAAAGCGCTAATATATTCAGAGAGCCCGCCTACATCATCAAAACTCACACTCTCATCAACCTGCAATGGTTGTATTTCTGCCCCTCCCTTTGAGCTTGTTCCAGATCTGCTCCCACCTTGGTCCTCGTCCACAAGGGATTCATTATAATCATCAGTCATTGTAACTCGACGGCGCTTAGGAACTCCAGGTTCACCCTTTTTCACATCCCTGCCAAACTTTGTCCCCATTCCATGCCATAATGCTCTTCCAGAAGATAGCGGTCGAGGTGTACGAACATCTGCACGATTTCGAAGATCATATCGTCGTGTTCCATCTTGCTCTTCTTCACCCACCTCATCATCACCATCACCTTCACTATCTCCTTCAGTTTTACCACCCTCTGCCTCATTGTATTCCATGTCATTCCCATTTTCGGTTTCATCTTGGCCAATCTCATCTGAAGTACCCTGTTCATCACCAATATGCAAACCAAATTGTTCTCTTGTTGGTTTTGGACAAGGGCGCAGTCCTTCACAGCGAGCTGCTCCAGTGTCCAATATATTTTTGTGTGTTACTGGATTCTTCCACGATTTACCAGTGGATTGCTGAAACAAAAACAAAATGAAGAACGAAATTCAATTCAGGTAAGGTCTGACCTTTAGAAGCCAAGCTAATAGTTAACCAGTCATAAAGATTATGTGCTCGGTTGAGTACTAAACCTCACCATTATTTCTAGATCCTCACTTCCGGAATCGTCCATGTAAACATCATCAAGTGTCCTTGAGGACCGGGTGAAAATTTCCCCTCTCTGAAAATAAAAGGAGAAGAAAAATTCTATGTATCAGAGTCCTCACCTGAGAAATGGGAATGGTGTGTTCCATATTTTCTGCACGTGCGGAAGAAAAAAAAAGAAATAAAACCCAGAAACGATTAGGCCATTTTCACTTCTGCGGTGACCTAGAAGCGTTGCCAAAATACGATTTTGATGAAAATCACATAAAACCCCAAGCCAATAGTTCCCTCAAACTTCTCCAAGTTCGATTAAATCCAAGTACTACTCCCCAATCAAGTTAATAGCTTTTAATAACTTCTAATTGAAAATCAGTTAAGAAGCTATCCTTGCTGACCATTAAAACCACATACAGAAATCAAAGCAAATTAAACAAACAAATGAACTATAAGTCCATCAACAATCACAACCAAAACAAAACAAACCGAAATTTAGCAAAACATTCAAAACCCACATTTGGAAATTGAAGCAAAAATTCAAATTGATGGTATTCTTACATTATCTTTATCGGAGGGAAACCGAGTACTGGGTTGGGCGGAACGTGGGCGAGTGCCATGGCGCATTATCTTGGCAATATGAGGAAGCGGTGGTTCCATGGTCTAGATGTTCTTCCGATTCCTCCGCAGCTTCGGTGTCGCTGAAGCGGCCGGGACTCTGTATACTATGTACATGCCCCGGGCGTACGATGTGGGCCGTCTCCTCACCCTTCCGCTCGGCTGTGCCGGCTCCGAAGCCGGCCCACCAGATCCCTAAAGCATACCCAAAAACTGGAACGTAATCGAAAAAGAAACTTGAATTCAGGTGTCAAATGGACACCGCTAGTAGTTTCATTGGCACGCTTTACGAGGCTTATATCCACAAAGTCACATCATAGTGGTTATGGCCAGAGAGCCCAGCATCTCCGACAACAATACTAAATTTTTGTTATTCAATCTAGTCACACCTTTCAAATATTATTTTAATAATTATCTACCTCTAACAACATTAGCTATATATAAAATATTAAAATATTTTATCATATTTTTTGTTCTCGAACTTTATATGGGTCATTTCTTCTCCTCCTTTCTCATCAATGAACCTTGTAAAATCCACCGTCCACCCTCCAATTCTCTCACACATCTCTTCTATTCCTTTTATTTTTCTGATCCCACCAAATAGCCTTCATTGCCCACTGATTCTCTCACAATCTATGATCTTCATTCACCCTTTCGTTTGTTGATGCAAAAAGTGGGATCAACGGTCAAAGTATGAAGTGGGTTAGGATCAAGTCGATCTGCCAACTTCAGAAAGCTGCGTGGATAGCTACGGGTGTTTGCTTCCGAGTGGGCCAGGAAGATGCTTGTCCGGATGGAGCTGGGTCGGTTCCGAGAACAGTATTACATGCACACATAAAGGTAAGTACGGATAGGGCAACAGTGTGGTACCGGCCTAAGACCCTCCGAACCTTAAGTCAGTTGGGAATGGGAGTGAAGTTTTAAAGGCAAGTATGAGGTTTAGGTGGGAAGCATTGATTATCTTTGATCCATGAGGGTTGACATGTATTTATAGTGGAGGATTTGGACCTCCAAGTTACTTGTGATCAATGTGGGACAAGCCTTCCACATTCAGCCTTTTGGAGGCTAGTGGAAGCCCTTGAAGGTCAAGGCATAAGTCGCCTAGTTTTCGCTGATCTTTGGGACGTTGTACGGACTTCGATACTCGTCGTATGGAGCGGGCTAGCAGTTCTGTGCGAAGGTGGCAATGAGGTGGTCCCAAAGCATGCACTCGAACAGTCAGGCTGGTCCTCGTGTAGGGGCCACGAGCCTCGTAAAGCGGGCCTTCGGGATAAGGGGATTGCCTAAGTGGCACTTCCTTCGGATGAAACGTGGTCAATTTGGGTATTGTATGAACATCGTTAAGTCTTTCTAATTTTCCATTCTGGTCCACACTATCTGTCAAGACACCAAATTAAGTCAAATTCGCAAACCAAATTCAGTCAAATTCTCATACGAATCACCAAATTCATCACACAACCCACTCTAATTGTGAGAAAACTCGTTGAATCACAGAGCTGTTGCAACAAAATCACCAAAAGAGAAAATCCAAGTTCGGAGACGCAGTTTGCAGAAAGAAGATATATATTAATTCATGTTTAGCGAGCTAGCTATCCTCTCTCATCCTCCCCAAATCTAGCGAGATCCTATTCACAAAATCAAAGTAGCGAGTGTGATGGCGAGTCTATTGCAAGAAGAAAACTGCACTTTTCTAGCTAAAATAGCCAAACAGCCTCCTTTAGCGAGGCTGTTGGAGATGCTCTTAAAGAGCGAAAAATGCTAAACTTCAATGGTACGATAAATTGTACAACAAATATAGCAACAAATATGAGTATACGTGGATGGTACTCATGTGCTATTATTATTTTTTTTTTTTTAAAAATTGTTATGGTTTGATGTTCTTACATAGGAGAGGAATTAAAGTGTACTTTTCTCTTTTCATTAAGCTCATACATAGGCAACTAAATGATTAGGAAATGACCATCTAACGTTTAAGTTTACATCAGATAGAACTCTAGAAACCCATCTAATTACAAGGATAATTACATGATAAAGCTAAGGATAATGCAAAGGTCAACCACATCAACATTATCATAGCACTCCCCCTTGGGTAACCGTGCATCAATGACAAGTTGCCTAATTAAAAACCTTTGCTAGGAAAAAAACCCTAATGGAAGAAAAAGAGTATAATCTAAAATAGACTATTGAAAACACGTTGGACGCGCAAAAAAGATGTTTAATTAAAATCCTTGCCAAAATAAACCCAATAAGATAAAAATTGGACAAAGAAAAAAAGAGTACACATATGCTCGATGTAGGAGTTGCTCGATGCTCCCTCTAATTGATATCTTCCCTTGATCACAAGACACTTGAATATAGTGGCTTATAGAGTTGGTATTTGCAATAACATAAACCAACTTATGGAATGTGTACTTCAATAGAGGTGTACTAAACTATCCCACGATAGCTTCATTGGCTTCAATCTCACGAAATCATGTGCACCTAATGCTATGGGCTACATATCATAACAAAACATATCCTTAGTGCTAGGAGCGACTCTTCGACAACCATTCACGTATCAAATGAAACTGGGGTTGTAAATAAGTTTTTCATTAGGAAATAAGACATAAACCAATAAAAGTTATTTTATATAAGTTGAAACCCATCATATTTTTTCTTTGTAATTAAAACCCGTTATTGGATTTCACCTCAACAACTTTCCATATTATAAATTTTGTCTTCCTAAGTTGCCCTTATTAAGTTTTTGTAGATTTGTGAGACATCAATGAAAATTGATTTTTTTTTTTTGTTCTCTTTATGTGGTGTCTTCCTTCTCCACCTTTCTGTCATCTACCTCGCATACAATGTGAATCAAACCGCGAAAATGGAGACCACCTAACTTCCCCATCTAAGAACAAAATGGAAGCCACCTGAATTTCCCTACCTAAGAACAAAATAGAAGCCACCTTAACCAATCCACCTTACCCTAAACGTACCCACATTTAAAGTACTTTTACCAACCCACCTAAAAAAAGGTAAAACTATCTAGCCGAACACATCTATGAAAATGAAACCGTTACACCCCGTCCCAAAAAGTGGGCCCGGGATGTACGGCCATCACCCGGAGGGTGACGAAGCCTATACCTGCACACACAGACGATGAAATCACAAAGGAGACAACTGGGCCCATAACAATCACACAAAACAAACACAACAACATCAGAGCATCTACGGCAGGAAAATATAAGCAACAAAAACTACAGACAACCTGAACTGAACAGGAGACGTCCTACATTCTCGGGACGGATGCAGATCCCTCGAACTGCCTCTCCTCGCGTCTCTGGTCAACTCAGCTACTAATTTCTGAGGGGCCGCAAAAACAAAGGGTGAGTGGATGGAAAAATAAGGGGTCGTCTGGTAACGTTTTCGTAGTGTATTTCCGCAGTTTGTACCTTGAAAAGGAAAATGATAAAATGAATCTGACATTTCTGTGATTTAAAAACATGTTTGGTAGTATAACAATAAAATATTTTCATAAAATAAATTTATTGAAAACATGTTCGGTATTAACATGTAAAAATGTTTTCTCTCTTTCCTCATTCACTTTTCTATTCATCATCTTCCTCATATCTCTCTCTCTCTCTCGCCCAAACCACCACTGCGCAAACCTCCCATGCCCAAACCTTCATCTTCCTTAGATCTCTCTCTCGCCCAAACCTCCACTGCACAAACTGTAGGATATTTGTATCTTAGAAAATAATGTAAATTGGCTATCCTTGCACAAAAACTTTGTATAAACATTCACAAGCTCAATTTAGGTTTTAATGTTTAGATATTAGAATAAGTGAGATGGTGGTTGACTTGAAGATCAAGATGTGAAGATGTGCTCCCAGATTTCTACAGCATTTGACATCATTTAGGTTTACATATGATTTCATAAACATAGGATTATTCTTGAGAAAATCATGTTCTTTACAAAAAACTGCAGTTTTCATGTATTTGGTGACTGGTCACCTAAACTCCGCATGTGACAGTTTTTCTGACAGCGACTGCTGATTAGTCGGATTGACAGAACATGCTTTTATCCACTTTTGACTGAACATCCTTTTAACCGCTGGGTTGTCAACTGTTTCCCACTAACTAAATCTGCCTAGGGTTACTTTTGTTCAAGGAAATCTCAGCCGTTCCTTGATACAATCTCGGCCATTCATTTCATATCCTCTTAGGCTATAAAAGATAAACCTTCTCCGCCATTTTCACTTAGGGTTTTTGCATAAAGATTTTCATCATTCATATTTCAAAAACTCTCTTGCTGCCTTCTTGCTCGGAATTGTTTCTTACATTCTTGTTGACTTTCATTCACATAAAGTTCATACAAGAATTCATAAGATGGCTAGCGATTGAACTTCTTTCAAGTTTCGGTTTTTCAAAACATTCATCTTTGAAGGAAACCTTGAAGAAGTTCTTATCTTCACCGTTTCAACTTCCAAGTTTTCAAAACTCATCTTAGTTTAGAAGTTGAAATAATGGTCTTCAATCTTGTCTCCCATGTTCACACATAATTTGAGACAAGGTTGATATTTAGGAGTCATTTGACTTCGGTTGTTTTCTGCCCAGTTTTTATAAACTGTTGCAGCAGAAACACCGAGTTGTCCAACGGATTTACTGAAGCTCTCTAGCTCTCTGTAACTCTGTTGGTGACTGGTCAAACAGTTTCACAGCTTTCACATTTGGTGCCGCTGACCAGACATACGTGTGTATACTCTGGAAAGTGATTGACCAGTCATCTGTACCACTAGAGGTGAAGTGATTGAAGAAGGAGCCGCACGAGGGACTACTGCATCTAAGGCTAGATACATTAGATATTGAGCTTGTCGAAACGTTGTATTGGGCACCTTTTTGCCATTTCATAGTGGAAGGCCGGTCTTCTGATAGACCCCCGGTTTTTTACTCTTTTGGGGTTTTTCCGGGTACCAAAACATTGTGTCCATCTCTTTGATTTGTTAATCACTTGGCTAATTATAAAATCTGAGTTAATTATGCACCAACTTAACTTAACATGCAATCTGGACAAATCTGTGTGACTGGTCATCCTATAAACTGTTGTATTAGAACCGCTGGATTTGAATAGGTTGTAGTTGTGGATAGCCCGCAGATTTCATCTTCACTAAATCTGTTTTGGGGACCTAAGTTGGCATAGCATTCGCGTGTGGTTGAACAAATTCACAAGCATACACAATCTGTAATCTAAGGGACTAGTCAGATACTTGAATTTGGAAACAACGTGACTGGTCACGTGATTCAAGTATTGAAACAAGTATCAGGTTCATCACTTTAGGTGACTGGTCACCTGAAAGTGATCTTTTGTGTGAATTGATTGTACGTGCCGTGACTTCATTAAAAATTACCCCCCTCATTGCCAACCTGCAATTGTCATCAGAGCAGGGCTTTAGACATACGTAAAGCAGGTCTAGGGACTGGTTGGTTAAGGGTCTAGTCATGGAAAGAGATCGAGTAGCCGGTTCGGTGAATTCACCTCCCTACTTCGATGGCACAAACTATGCTGCTTGGCGTGATAAATTTGAGATTTTTCTTAATGCTTATGATGAGTTTGCTTTCCAGTATCTGTCTGTTGAATGGCGTCCTCCGTTTAGAATTGTTGACGGTGAGAGAGTGAATGTTCCAAGAGAGGACTGGACACAGGTCCAAGTCAATGCGTCTAATGCAAACAAGAAAGCTAGGAACGCCATAGCTGTTGCTGTATCCAGTGCACAATATTCACATATTCAGCACTGTACAACAGCTAGGGAAGCTTGGGATATATTGCGTGTCATTCATGAGGGTGATGACCAGGTCCGGGATTTAAAACTTGAAATGGTTCTGTCCGAGTTCGAGGAACTCCGGATGACTGATTCCGAGAGCTTCTCGGATTTTTATCTCAGACTTGAGAGTGTCACTAATGCAGCGATGAGTCTAGGGTCACCAATTTCAGAGCTTACAGTTGTTCAAAAAATCTTAAGGGTGTTGCCTAGGAGGTTTTCCGCGAAGAAGACCGCAATCAAAGAATGTCAAAACATGTCGGACATAAAGCTTCCTAAACTTGTTGGTAAATTAAAGACTTATGAGCTGGAATTAAAATTGGAAGAGAGTATGCACAAAAAGGACAAAGGTGTTGCACTACAGAGTGTGACCGATCATCCTGAACCCAAAAGTTCTAAGTCTGACCAGTCATCCTCTGTTGATGATGATATGGCACTGTTTGTCAAAAGGTTTAGAAGAATCTTAAGGGATAGAAAGGATCACAAGGGTAGTACAAGCTATCCTAGAGAGTCAAAGTTCAAACCTCAGGGTGAAATGACTAATGAAAAGAAATTTGAAAAGAACTCAGGGTCTAGAGAGAATAAGTTCAAGAAGGGTCCTGTGAAGTGTTTCACCTGTGGTGGGACTGGTCATATTTCTGTTGATTGTGCTAACAATAGGAAAAAGTCATACAAAGGCAAGGATAAGGCCTTGAAAGCATCTTGGAGTGATAGTGAGGATGAGGAATCACTTCACTCTAACTCTTCTTCAGAGAATGAGGATGATGAGGTTGCCTTTGTTGTTAGAATTTCTGATCACAACTCAGCGAGTGAGGAATCCGAGTCGGGTTCACAACACATGACTGATGATGACCAATCACCTGAGATGTATTGTCCTGTTTTTCATGATTATGATGCTCTTCCAGAGAATCAAACTTATGAGAAGATGTGTGAAAGGTATGATGCCTTATTTGATGAAACTTGTGTGATCAAGGCTGATAGCATTGAGCTGAAAAAACGCTGTAATGAGTTGGAACTGGAAAAGGCTACACTCTGTCTCGCTTTAGAGGATTACGAGACCAGTCATTCACATAAAGAAAGGGAGAGTGCAGATGACCAGTCATCTGAGTCTAGATTTGAAGATTTGTATACACAGATGTGTGTTGAGTATAAAAAGGTTAAAAAGGAAAATCTAGATCTTAGACATCTACTGTGCACCTCGGAAAATGATATTAATCTCATGCATAGTAAAAGTCTTAAGTTAAAAGAGGAAGTTGAGTCACTCAAGCAATCTAATGTCCACTTGGTTGAATACAATAAATCACTGCAAGCAAAGGTTAATGATCTGTCAATTGGTTCGGCTAAGTTAGACAAGATGCTTAATGTTGGGAAAAGTCACAATGATAGGACTGGTCTAAGTTTTGTAGCTGATGGGTCTGGTCCCTCAACTTCACAAACCAGGTTTGTAAAAGCTATTCCAGCAACTTCGTCTAAATCACCTGTCATCTCTGTTACACCTGAATCTAGAGTCAGCACAGACAAAATGAGCAATCAAGTGTCGTCTAGGTCCACTGTTCCTTCAAGGACCAGATTTGTACCCACGTGTCACCACTGTGGTGTGACTGGTCACATAAGGCCTAAGTGTCCGAAACTTAAAATCAAAAGTCAGACTAAGCATAATGGGTCACTTAAAGAACAGGTTGATTTGTTGTTTATTGAAGTAACCATGATTGCTAAGCTTGTTGGGTCATCTTCTCCTTCACCTAGTGTGCAGGTTGGCAATGAGGGGGGTAATTTTCAATTAAGTTACGGCAAGTACAAACAATTCACACAACAGATTACTTAGGTGACCAGTCACCTAAAGTAATGAACTTGAACCTTTGTTTCTGTACTGAACAACGTGACCAGTCACTTAGTTTCCACACTGAAATATGTGACCAGTCCTTTAATTAACAGTTTGTGTATGCTTGTGAAGTTGTTCAAAACACATTCGAATGCTATGCCAACTTAGGTTCCCAAAACAGATTCAGTGAAGATGAACTCTGCGGGCTATCCACAACTACAGCCTAGTCAATTCCAGCGGTTCTAATGCAACAGTTATAGATGACCAGTCATGCGATTTTGTCCAGATTGCATTTCAATGTAAGTTGGTGCAGAATTAATTCCGGTTTTAAGTTTAGTCGAATGATTAACAAAACACATAAATGGACACAGATTTTGGTACCCGGAAAAACCCCAAAAGGGTAAAAAACCGGGGGTCTATCAGAAGACCGGTCTTCCACTATGAAATGGCAAAAGATGCCCAATACAAGGTTCACACAAGCTCAATATCTAAATGTACCTAATCTTTAGATGCAGCTCTTCCTCGTGCGGCTTCTTCTCCTTCACTTCATGTCCAGTGGTTCAGATGACTGGTCAATCACTACACAGACAATACATAGGTATTTCTGTCTTAGTGGCACCAAATGAAAGATACTATGAATGACTATATGACTAGTCACCAGCAGAGTCGCAGAGAGCTATAGAGCTTCAGCAAGGACCGCTGGACAACTAGATGCACGCTGCTACAGTAACCGATGACTGTGCAGAAATGACTATATGACCAGTCACCAGCAGAGTTGCAGAGAGCTACGGAGCTTCAGCAAGGACCGCTGGACAACTGAGTGCACTCTGCTACAGTAACCGAAACTGTGCAGAAATGCCGAAGTCAAGAACACAAAAAGACTCAACCTTGCCTTATAACATGTATAAACATGAAAGACAAGTTTGCACACAATTATCTTGAACTTCTAAAACTCAACCTTGTCTTTGTAAGATGAATGAACTTGAAAGACAAGATTGCACAATTATTTTGGACTTCTAACTATATGAGTTTGAAAACCATGGAAGC
Organism: Spiraea crenata; assembly: GCA_033992175.1. Taxonomy (NCBI): domain Eukaryota; kingdom Viridiplantae; phylum Streptophyta; class Magnoliopsida; order Rosales; family Rosaceae; genus Spiraea; species Spiraea crenata. The sequence continues at coordinate 115,412 of JAVBHV010000082.1, read as the reverse complement.
CAAAAACAATGAAGATAAGAACTCCTTCAAAGTTTTCTTCAATATAATTTTAATGAGAAATCGAAACTTTAGAAGAAGATTCTATAACATGCCATCCTATGACTTCTTGCAAAGACTTTATGACTTCTTGGTAGAGACCAATCGGGGTGGCAGCACAAAGAGAGGATTTTAAAAGATGAAATGAATTGTAAACCCTAAAACCCTAATGAAATGTGTGGTGAGGTTTGGTTTAAATAGGAAAAGAAGAATAGGAAATGAGTGAACCACAATGACCCAACTTTAACCAACCTTAAACTAATCCTAGGCAGCCCCGAAAGTGGAGTCCAGCTGTTGACACATGGGCCACCAGAAAAAGACAAAACGGCTTAAAAAGAAAGTCAATTTTGAAAGTTTCACGTGCAGTAAAAAGATGACTGGTCATCTAGGTTTACAAACTGCAGTTTTGTAAAGAAACCACCCAAACTAAAAGCACCTACACAATCTATATGAATGCAAATTAAATTGATGAATGAGTGTGTTTTTATTCCGAGATCTTCAATCTTCAAGCTTCAAATGCTATCCTCATGTCTTCAATTCTAGAACTAAGTCCTAAAAAGAAACTAATTGAGCTTGTGATAAAATACAAAGTTTTTGTACAAGGATTAGCCAATTTACAAAGTATTCTACAATACAAATATCTTACAATCTCCCCCTTTGGCTTTCCTTGACAAAAACTAACCCAAGTGCTCACATCGCTCAACACTCACCAAAACTAATCAGATGACTAGTCATCAGATTGTACCTGCAAAAGCTCAAGGAGTATCCAATATATGTGCACATACAAATTCGAACTTTGTAGATGTATCAGAGCATAAACACATATAAAGAGCATGGAAATTTTATCTCCCCCTAAGTATGAGCACTCCCCCTAACTATGAGCATGTTAATTTTCTCCCCCTTTTTGTCATGGTAAGACAAAGAATAAATCGCAACGGAAGCATAAGGGAATATAAACATGATGCATTAACATTAGTCATGAGGAGAAGAGGAGAGAGCATGCACAAACGGAGCACAGTTACCAACACATAACTAGTCACATAACTAGGCAAACCCAGTAGGAGTGAAACTCCCCCTAAGTTAAGCATCCATACATAATCCGTCACATACTAACTCATATGACTAGTCATAACAAAATAGCCCTCAATGTTCACAGTGGGCAAAGACTAGTCATAGCCTAGCAGCAAACATATAAAAACAGGAAGTTGGACCATTACTAAAGTTCACAAGGACTTGACTGGAACGTAAACACACAATAAACAACCAAATATAACAACATAATTCAACACTAATCACACTTCATTTCTCATGAGGAGCATCCTTTGAAGTCTTCTTGGCCTTTTTGGAGTTCTTCACTCCGAACGCCTTGAGAAGCTTTTTGGTGGCTTCTTTGACAGCGGCCTCAACTGTAACAGAAAGGGTTTCACGTGAGACTGGTCCCAAATCCAATTTGGAGCGGCGAGTTGTCGTCACTGCCTTCTCACTTTTCTGCACTAATGCCTCTGTCAGTGGTGCTTTTGGAGACTGGACTATGTCCTGTGGATCAGTCATATCGACACCAGCATCTTCACACAATGCATGAATAAGACATGGAAACACAACAGAGGCACGCGAACCCTCAAGTTTGCCCCGATTCCTAGTTTTGGATACTATGGCATCATAGATCAGATGACCAAAAGGAACAGGAAAGCGACGGTGCAAAAGGATGGCTAAGCGGGCAGCTTCATGAGTGACTGCAGCGGCATTTCCAGTCGGAATGATGTTGGACTTGATGAGGTTCAACAGATAGCGAAAACTCGGAGATAAGTTCGATCGAGTGGGTTTCTCTCCATGATTGAGAACCAACTCAGGATCGTGAAAGGCAAGTTCTGAAAAATCACGCAGGGAATACCTATTTGCCTCTTCAATGTAATCATCAAAATCACCATGATTGGGATGTTTGGGAAGTGAGAAGTAATCATAGATGACATCTGGAGTGATTCTAACTGACACTCCACGAACAACAACAACAGCACCAAACTCAAACTCTCCCAATTTTGGAAAATTTGCATAGAATTCTCTAACCACTGATAAATTGAAACTGGAAGAAACAGATACCAGATCCTCTAAATGCAATTCGCGAATAACCTCCTGTACCCACCCCAAGTTGAAGGAACTGACCGTTTTTGAAGAGAAATTGAGGATTGGGTAATTACGTTCAGAGACAACCATTCGAGTGGAGACCTGTTCGTAGTACTTGCTGGCCTGCGCATCCACAAATTTTGCAGACTCGGTTGAGGAGGATGGGGTGGAAGTTGCAGGACGCTTCAGTCGTGGGGCTGGATCGGAAGATGAAGTTCTCTGGGCAGTGGTTGATGGTGGAGTAGACATCGCCGGAAATTCATTTGTGTTGAAAGGAAATGGGATGAGTTGTGCAGTCACGGGAGTTGCACTTTCTTCATCGGAATCTGACGCAAATCGAATGTGGACCAGGTGAGCAAGGATTAAGGCGAGAATCATGGTGGTGATATGGCTGAGAGAACTGAGTTGTGGGGATCTGGGTTTCTAAAAGCTTCGGTGAAGAAGAAGGATGTCCAGCGGCGCAAAGAGAAAGAGATGGAAAAACACTTGACTCAACCCTAGAAATTAATACCCACTAACTCCTCTTCTTAAAGAAGACGCTTGAGAATTCATGGAAGAACCCGTTGGTTCATGAACATGGTATACGTGTCGTCCTACTGAGCAACATGGAAGAATATTTTATTCAAGAGGACAACTATTCACGTAACCATACTCCCCAAAAAAAAATGTAATGTTCACTATGCATGCCCAAGCCAGTCACGCTTTTTACAACAAATATTAAGACCCACTAACATATCAAATTTCTCGAAACAAAAATCTTAATGTCCAAATAATAACTCTAGATTAACAACAATAGGCAATAATTAGTATGATCATCGATAGTTAGTGCTTGACAAAATGTGATGCAAAAATTAACAAGATGCATGAATTTTTTATTTTTCCACCCAAACTGTTTTTCACATTTTCATTGATACTCTCAATGGCATATTCAAAGGATAAGAAAGATTCCATGACTAAACCAAATGACATATTTGGGAAGGGGATGACTCGTAATATTGAGTGTAAGTCACAAAGAAAACAGATTACTATTTGATAGCTCACTATGCCATGCACCCACAACATCTTAAGACAATTCAATCAAGTGAAAACTTGCACAATTTAATTTTTGTGCGTAGATCTATGATAAACACATTTAAATTCAAGGAGTGGTGCAACATTGGCACATCTTTTCTTTGACTCAAGCCCAAAACTTTTAATCTTTTTGATTTTATTTTTCTTTTGAGTTAGGGCCTTATTGTCCTTCTCGTTTTCATTTTCGAGGAAATTCTCCATTTCTTTTAACTCCACAATTTTGAAGGCTCAAGATTAACATAATTGATTATCATCAAGTAGTAAGAGAATTTAGTAAAGTGATGAAAACAAATTTAAGCCCATAATCTTTAAAAACATGCACTCTTTATTTCTTAGTCAAGAAAACGGGATTATGATCATTTTATTTAATCTAAGGCTTCAATCATATTCAACAAATATCCAATTGATAGTATTAACACCAAGTGACCAGTCTGGGGAGACATTTTCAGTTATTAAATGATGCATGATATGCAGAATTTGAAATATGCACAAGCACCAACTATGACCGGTCATACTAATCAATCGCACAGATTCCAAGACTTTTACGAAGACCAGTCAACGCCTGATCTTCCAAAGGCTTAGTCAAAATATCCGCAAGTTGTTTCTCCGAGGACACAAATTTGAGCATTAAAACCTTTGACTCAACAAGATCTCTAATGAAGTGGTGCCTAATATCAATGTGTTTGGTCCTAGAATGCTGCACTGGGTTCTCTCAGATGCATATTGCACTCGTGTTATCACCATAAATGAGGAACTGGTCATGTATTATCCCATAGTCACAAAGCATTTGTTTCATCCAAAGCAATTGCGTGCAACAACTACCCATCGCTATGTACTCGGCCTCGGCAGTGGATAATGAGACCGAATTTTGCTTCTTACTATACCAAGAAACCATGTTGTTTCCTAGATAGAAAACGCCACCGGAAGTACTTTTCCGGTCATCACTACAACCTGCCCAGTCAGCATCACTATATCCAACAAGATTAGTATTTGTATCAAAAGTATACAAAATACCATATGACAATGTCCCACTAATGTACTTAATGATCCTTTTGACTGCATGAAGATGAGATTCTCTAGGATCGCTTTGAAATCGAGCACAAACTCCAACAGAAAAGGAGATTTCTGGTCTACTAGTAGTGAGATATAGCAAACTGCCAATCATGCTTCTGTAAAGTGTCTGGTCAACACTCTTTCCCTTTTTATCACTAGACAACTTAGTGGATTTGCTCATGGGAGTCCTAGCGGGTTTGGTAGATGAAAAACCAAATTTGTTCACAAGATTTGCAGCATATTTAGATTGTGAAATGAAGAGACCCGTCTCTTCTTGCTTAACTTGTAACCCTAAAAAATAGTTCAATTCACCAATGAGACTCATCTCAAATTCACTAGTCATAATCTTTATGAATTGTTGAACTTGGGATTTGGACGTGGAACCAACAACAATGTCATCAACATAAATTTGTGCAACAACCACATCATTCTTAGTCCGCTTGATGAACAAAGTTTTATCAACCGAACCACGTGTATAGCCATTTGACAGAAGATGACCAGACAACCTATCATACCAAGCTCTAGGAGCTTGCTTCAAACCATACAATGCCTTTTTCAATTTATAAACACCATTGGGCATATGAGGATCCTCAAAGCCCTTAGGTTGTTCAACAAACACATCTTCATTTAAGTAACCATTAAGAAAAGCCGTCTTGACATCCATTTGGTACAACTTGAATTTAAGATGACAAGCAATAGCACACAACAATCGGACCGACTCAAGTCTAGCTACGGGTGCAAAAGTTTCCTCAAAGTCAATGCCCTCAACTTGAGAGTACCCTTGAGCAACAAGCCTAGCCTTGTTCCTCACTATGTTACCACTCTCATCACTCTTATTCTTGAAAATCCACTTAGTGCCGATAACATTTGAGGTGACTGGTCTCTTGACCAGTGTCCAAACTTGATTCCTTTCAAACTGATTTAGCTCCTCTTGCATGGCAAGCACCCATTCTTCATGGATGAGAGCTTCTTTGATGTTCTTGGGTTCTATTGTGCAAACATAACATACATGTGCTACTTCATTTTGGATTTGACCTCTAGTCCTCACACCTTCTTTAATTGACCCAATTATGTTCCGTTCAGGATGTCTAGACACTACCCAATTTGGCTTTTTCTCAGGTGGTTGACTAGACTTATCAGAACCATCAGACTCAGAATCAGATGACTGGTCATCTTTTTCTGTCTGAGTCTCACTAGCCGACTCAGTGACCTTTTCAGGAAATAACCCATCATCATCTATGGCTTGGTCAACTGACGCATCAAGGTCATCAATTGTAACATTTATGGACTCCATAATGGTGTTGGTTCTAAGGTTGAAGACCCTATAAGCACGACTGGTCATTGAGTACCCAAGAAAGATGCCTTCATCACTCTTGGGATCAAACTTAGCAAGGTGTTCCCTATCTCTCAAAATATAGCAAGTGCTGCCAAAAACTCTCAGATGACCGATCATCGGCTTTTTCCTTTCCAAAGTTCATAGGGTGTCTGGTCAGTGCCTGGTCTCAAGTAGACTCGATTGGAAATATAACAAGCAATGTTAATGGCCTCAGCCCACAAATTCTTGGCAAGATTTTTGCTATTTAGCATCACTCTAGCCATCTCAATCAAGACTCAATTTTTCCTCTCAACAATTCCATTTTGTTGAGGAGTAATTGGAGCCGAAAACTCATGCTTTATACCCATGCTAGCACAAAAGTCAGCAAACAATGAATTCTCAAATTCAGTACCATGATCAGTCCTAATTCTGACAACAGAGGGATGACCAGTCATCGCCTCATTCTGAATTTGTTTGAGAACAGTCACAAAATTTTGAAAAGCCTCCGACTTTTCCCTCAAGAAAGACACTCAAGTAAACCTAGTGAAATCATCAACAATCACAAGAATGTATTTCTTACCACCAACAGACACGGTTTGAACTGGACCTACAAGATCCATGTGAATGAGTTCAAGAGGATGACTAGTTCCAACATCTTTGACTCTCTTATGTGCGACACGTGACTGTTTGCCCAACTGACACGGACCACATATGTGCTTAGAAGGCTTATCTAAGTTTGGAATGCCTCTAACAAGCTGCTTTTTGGCTAAGGTATACAAATCATTGAAGTTCATGTGTCCTAACCGTTGATGCCATAAAGCAGTAGACTTATCAGTCACAGAGTGACAGGTCATCTTGGTAGCCAGAGTTTGACTGTCAAGAGTATAGCAATTATCATTAGATTTGCCTGTCCTGACTAGATCCCGACCTTTGCTATCAACAATCCTACAACCTTTTGTTGACATGCAAACTTCATTTGCCCACTGATCACACAAGTGTGATACACTTATAAGGTTGGACCTAAGGCCTTCTACATACCTCACATTTTCAAGGAGAGGTAAACCGGGAAGCTGAACACTGCCATGACCGGTCATCTTAGCAGTTTCACCTCCCCCAAATTCAACAGAGCCACCATCAAAGTCCTTAAAATTTACAAAGACAGATTTGTCACCAGACATGTGTTTGGAACAGCCACTGTCGATGTACCAACGAGTTGGATCACGAGCATTCAAGATAGACAAAGCAACAAGACAAGTTTCATTTTTCTTTACCCATTTCTTGTGAGAATTACTTGGTGATGGGGAAGATAACTGAACAAGTTTAGCTATTCTAGTTACTTCAACAAGCAGTGAGTCAACCTGTTCTCTGAGTGAATTATTATGACCAGTCAGACTTTCCTTTTTCAGCTTATGACACTTGGGCCTGATGTGACCAGTCATCCCACAGTGATGACATGTGGGCACAAACCTGGATTTTTTGGGAGCAGTGGTACTGGGGAAAACTTGATGACTCTTTTTAACCATGCTAACTCTAGGTTCGGGAGGACGAGTGGTGACCAGTGACTTCGGTGAGTGTGATTCACTAGCTTTGACAAACCTAGGTCGTGAAGTTGAAGCTAACGACTCACTAGCATTAAACCCTAATCCGGTTTTATCAAGATAACTTTTCCCAACATTAAGCATTTTATCAATCTTTGCAGAACCAAGTGACAAGTCATTTACTTTTTCTTGCAGTGATTTATTGTGACCAGTCAAGTATTTATTAGATTGCTTGAGAGACTCAATTTCTTCTTTCAACTTAAGACTGTTGCTATGCATGAGATTAATGTCATTTTCAGAAATGCACAGTTGATGTCTAAGATCAAGATTTTCCTTTTTGACTTTTTCCAACTCAACACCCATATGTGAATGCAAGACTTTGACCTTAGACTTAGATGACTGGTCATCTACACTCTCCCTTTCTTTACGCAGATGACCGGTCTCGTAATCCTGTAAAGCGAGACAGAGTGCAGCCTTTTCCAATTCTAACTCATTACAACGCTTTTTCAGCTCAATGCTATCAGCCTTGATCACACAAGTTTCATCAAATAAGGCATCATACCTTTCACACATCTTTTCATAGGTCTGATTCTCTGGGAGAGCGTCATAATCATGAAAAACAGGACAATACATCTCAGGTGACTGGTCATCATCAGTCATGTGCTGTGAACCCGACTCGGATTCTTCACCAACCGAGTTGTGATCAGAAATTTTAATAACAAAGGCAATCTCATCATCCTCATTATCTGAAGAAGAGTTAGAGTTAAGTGATTCCTCATCCTCACTATCACTCCATGAAGCTTTCAAGGCTTTATCCTTACCTTTGTTAGACCTTTTCCTATTGTTAGCACAATCAACAGAGATATGACCAGTCCCACCACAGGTGTAACACTTGACTTGACCCTTTTTGAACTTATTATCTCTAGACCCCGAGTTCCTTTCAAATTTCTTTTCATTAGACATTTCTCCTTGAGGTTTGAATTTTGACTCTCTAGGGTAGCTCGCACCACCCTTATGATCCTTTCTATCCCTTAGAATTCTTCTAAACCTTTTCACAAACAAGGCCATATCATCATCAACAGAAGATGACTGGTCAGATTTTGAACTCTTGGATTCAGGGTGATCAGTCACACTCTGTAGTGCAACACCTTTGTCCTTCTTGTGCATATTTTCTTCCAATTTTAATTCAAGTTCATAGGTCTTCAATTTACCAACAAGTTTAGGAAGCTTTATGTCCGACATGTTTTGACACTCTTTGATTGCGGTCTTCTTTGCGGAAAACCTCCTAGGCAACACCCTTAAGCTTTTTTGTACAATTGTAAGTTCTAAAATCGGTGACCCTAGACTCATCGCTGCATTGGTGACACTCTTAAGGGTGTTGCCTAGGAGGTTTTCCGCGAAGAAGACCGCAATCAAAGAATGTCAAAACATGTCGGACATAAAGCTTCCTAAACTTGTTGGTAAATTAAAGACTTATGAGCTGGAATTAAAATTGGAAGAGAGTATGCACAAAAAGGACAAAGGTGTTGCACTACAGAGTGTGACCGATCATCCTGAACCCAAAAGTTCTAAGTCTGACCAGTCATCCTCTGTTGATGATGATATGGCACTGTTTGTCAAAAGGTTTAGAAGAATCTTAAGGGATAGAAAGGATCACAAGGGTAGTACAAGCTATCCTAGAGAGTCAAAGTTCAAACCTCAGGGTGAAATGACTAATGAAAAGAAATTTGAAAAGAACTCAGGGTCTAGAGAGAATAAGTTCAAGAAGGGTCCTGTGAAGTGTTTCACCTGTGGTGGGACTGGTCATATTTCTGTTGATTGTGCTAACAATAGGAAAAAGTCATACAAAGGCAAGGATAAGGCCTTGAAAGCATCTTGGAGTGATAGTGAGGATGAGGAATCACTTCACTCTAACTCTTCTTCAGAGAATGAGGATGATGAGGTTGCTTTTGTTGTTAGAATTTCTGATCACAACTCAGCGAGTGAGGAATCCGAGTCGGGTTCACAACACATGACTGATGATGACCAATCACCTGAGATGTATTGTCCTGTTTTTCATGATTATGATGCTCTTCCAGAGAATCAAACTTATGAGAAGATGTGTGAAAGGTATGATGCCTTATTTGATGAAACTTGTGTGATCAAGGCTGATAGCATTGAGCTGAAAAAACGCTGTAATGAGTTGGAACTGGAAAAGGCTACACTCTGTCTCGCTTTAGAGGATTACGAGACCAGTCATTCACATAAAGAAAGGGAGAGTGCAGATGACCAGTCATCTGAGTCTAGATTTGAAGATTTGTATACACAGATGTGTGTTGAGTATAAAAAGGTTAAAAAGGAAAATCTAGATCTTAGACATCTACTGTGCACCTTGGAAAATGATATTAATCTCATGCATAGTAAAAGTCTTAAGTTAAAAGAGGAAGTTGAGTCACTCAAGCAATCTAATGTCCACTTGGTTGAATACAATAAATCACTGCAAGCAAAGGTTAATGATCTGTCAATTGGTTCGGCTAAGTTAGACAAGATGCTTAATGTTGGGAAAAGTCACAATGATAGGACTGGTCTAAGTTTTGTAGCTGATGGGTCTGGTCCCTCAACTTCACAAACCAGGTTTGTAAAAGCTATTCCAGCAACTTCGTCTAAATCACCTGTCATCTCTGTTACACCTGAATCTAGAGTCAGCACAGACAAAATGAGCAATCAAGTGTCGTCTAGGTCCACTGTTCCTTCAAGGACCAGATTTGTACCCACGTGTCACCACTGTGGTGTGACTGGTCACATAAGGCCTAAGTGTCCGAAACTTAAAATCAAAAGTCAGACTAAGCATAATGGGTCACTTAAAGAACAGGTTGATTTGTTGTTTATTGAAGTAACCAGGATTGCTAAGCTTGTTGGGTCATCTTCTCCTTCACCTAGTGTGCAGGTTGGCAATGAGGGGGGTAATTTTCAATTAAGTTACGGCAAGTACAAACAATTCACACAACAGATTACTTAGGTGACCAGTCACCTAAAGTAATGAACTTGAACCTTTGTTTCTGTACTGAACAACGTGACCAGTCACTTAGTTTCCACACTGAAATATGTGACCAGTCCTTTAATTAACAGTTTGTGTATGCTTGTGAAGTTGTTCAAAACACATTCGAATGCTATGCCAACTTAGGTTCCCAAAACAGATTCAGTGAAGATGAACTCTGCGGGCTATCCACAACTACAGCCTAGTCAATTCCAGCGGTTCTAATGCAACAGTTATAGATGACCAGTCATGTGATTTTGTCCAGATTGCATTTCAATGTAAGTTGGTGCAGAATTAATTCCGGTTTTAAGTTTAGTCGAATGATTAACAAAACACATAAATGGACACAGATTTTGGTACCCGGAAAAACCCCAAAAGGGTAAAAAACCGGGGGTCTATCAGAAGACCGGTCTTCCACTATGAAATGGCAAAAGATGCCCAATACAAGGTTCACACAAGCTCAATATCTAAATGTACCTAATCTTTAGATGCAGCTCTTCCTCGTGCGGCTTCTTCTCCTTCACTTCATGTCCAGTGGTTCAGATGACTGGTCAATCACTACACAGACAATACATAGGTATTTCTGTCTTAGTGGCACCAAATGAAAGATACTATGAATGACTATATGACTAGTCACCAGCAGAGTCGCAGAGAGCTATAGAGCTTCAGCAAGGATCGCTGGACAACTAGATGCACTCTGCTACAGTAACCGATGACTGTGCAGAAATGACTATATGACCAGTCACCAGCAGAGTTGCAGAGAGCTACGGAGCTTCAGCAAGGACCGCTGGACAATTGAGTGCACTCTGCTACAGTAACCGAAACTGTGCAGAAATGCCGAAGTCAAGAACACAAAAAGACTCAACCTTGCCTTATAACATGTATAAACATGAAAGACAAGTTTGCACACAATTATCTTGAACTTCTAAAACTCAACCTTGTCTTTGTAAGATGAATGAACTTGAAAGACAAGATTGCACAATTATTTTGGACTTCTAACTATATGAGTTTGAAAACCATGGAAGCCAAAAACAATGAAGATAAGAACTCCTTCAAAGTTTTCTTCAATATAATTTTAATGAGAAATCGAAACTTTAGAAGAAGATTCTATAACATGCCATCCTATGACTTCTTGCAAAGACTTTATGACTTTTTGGTAGAGACCAATCGGGGTGGCAGCACAAAGAGAGGATTTTAAAAGATGAAATGAATTGTAAACCCTAAAACCCTAATGAAATGTGTGGTGAGGTTTGGTTTAAATAGGAAAAGAAGAATAGGAAATGAGTGAACCACAATGACCCAACTTTAACCAACCTTAAACTAATCCTAGGCAGCCCCGAAAGTGGAATCCAGCTGTTGACACATGGGCCACCAGAAAAAGACAAAACGGCTTAAAAAGAAAGTCAATTTTGAAAGTTTCACGTGCAGTAAAAAGATGACTGGTCATCTAGGTTTACAAACTGCAGTTTTGTAAAGAAACCACCCAAACTAAAAGCACCTACACAATCTATATGAATGCAAATTAAATTGATGAATGAGTGTGTTTTTATTCCGAGATCTTCAATCTTCAAGCTTCAAATGCTATCCTCATGTCTTCAATTCTAGAACTAAGTCCTAAAAAGAAACTAATTGAGCTTGTGATAAAATACAAAGTTTTTGTACAAGGATTAGCCAATTTACAAAGTATTCTACAATACAAATATCTTACATAGTGCTCCTAAGAACAAGTGGGTAAAGAAAAATGAAAAGTGTCTAGTCGCTTTGTCTGTCTTGAATGTGCGTGATCCAACTCGTTGGTACATTGACAGTGGCTGTTCCAAACACATGTCTGGTGACAAATCTGTCTTTGTAAATTTTAAAATTTTTTATGGTGGTTGTGTTGAATTTGGAGGTGGTGAAACTGCTAAGATGACTGGTCAAGGTAGTGTTAAACTTCCGGGTCTACCAGTCCTTGAAAATGTAAGGTATGTAGAAGGCCTTAAGTCCAACCTTATCAGTGTATCACACTTGTGTGATCAGTGGGCTGAGGAAGTCTGCATGTCAACAAAAGGTTGTAGGATTATTGGCATCAACGGTTAGGACATATGAATTTCAATGATTTGTACACCTTGGCCAAAAAGCAGCTTGTTAGAGGTATTCCTAAACTAGATAAGCCATCTAAGCACATTTGTGGTCCATGTCAGTTGGGCAAACAGTCACGTGTCGCACACAAGAGAGTCAAGGATGTTGGGACTAGTCACCCCCTTAACTCATTCATATGGATCTTGTTGGTCCAGTTCAAACCGTGTCTGTTGGTGGTAAGAAATACATTCTTGTGATTGTTGATGATTTCAGTAGGTTTTCTTGGGTGTCTTTCTTGAGAGAAAAGTCTGATGCTTTTCAAATTTTTGTGACGGTATTCAAGCAAATTCAGAATGAGGTTGTGACTGGTCACCCCTCTGTTGTCAGAATTAGGACTGATCATGGCACTAAGTTTGAGAATTCCTTGTTTGCTGAGTTCTGTGCCAGCATGGGCATAAAGCATGAGTTTTCGGCTCCAATTACCCCTCAACAATTTGGAATTGTTGAGAGGAAAAATAGAGTCTTGATTGAAATGGCTAGAGTGATGCTCAATACCAAAAATCTAGCTAAAAATCTGTGGGCTGAGGCCATTAATACTGCTTGCTATATTTCCAATCGAGTCTACTTGAGACCAGGCACAGACCAGACTCCCTATAAGATCTGGAAAGGGAAGAAACCAATGATCAGTCACCTAAGAGTCTTTGGCAGTACTTGTTACATATTGAGAGAAAGGGAACACCTTGCCAAGTTTGATCCCAAGAGTGATGAAGGCATTTTTCTTGGGTACTCCATGACCAGTCGAGCCTATAGAGTTTTCAATCTTAGAACCAATACCATCATGGAGTCCATAAATGTCACAATTGACGATCTTGATGCGTCAGTTGAGTTAGCCTTAGATGAAGATGGTCTGTTTCCTGAGAAGGTCACTGAGTCTACTAGTGAGACTCAGGCAGAACAAGATGACCAGTCATCTGGTTCTGATTCTGAAGGTTCAGAAGTGTCTAGTCAACCACCAAAGAAAAAACCAAACTGGGTAGTGTCTAGACATCCTGAACAGAACAGAATTGGGTCAGTAAAAGAGGGTGTGAGGACTAGAGGTCAGATCCAAAGTGAAGTAGCACATGTGTGTTATGTCTGCACAATAGAGCCCAAGAACATCAAAGAAGCTCTTATCCATGAGGAATGGGTGCTTGCCATGCAAGAAGAGCTGAATCAGTTTGAGAGAAATCAAGTCTGGACACTGGTCAAGAGACCAGTCACCTCAAATGTCATAGGTACTAAGTGGATCTTTAAGAACAAGAGTGATGAGACTGGTCACATAGTGAGGAACAAGGCTAGGCTTGTTGCTCAGGGATATTCTCAAGTTGAAGGCATTGACTTTGAGGAAACTTTTGCTCCTGTAGCTAGACTTGAGTCAGTCCATTTGTTGTGTGCTATTGCTTGTCATCTTAAATTCAAGTTATATCAAATGGATGTCAAAACGGCATTTCTCAATGGATACTTGAATGAGGATGTGTTTGTTGAACAACCAAAAGGCTTTGAGGATCCTCATATGCCCAATGGTGTGTATAAGTTGAAAAAGGCTTTGTATGGTTTGAAGCAAGCTCCTAGAGCTTGGTATGATAGGTTGTCTAGTCACCTTCTGTCGAATGGCTATACACGTGGATCAGTTGACAAGACCTTGTTCATTAAGCGGACTAAAAGTGATGTTGTGGTTGCTCAGATTTATGTTGATGACATTGTTGTTGGTTCCACATCCGAATCCCAAGTTCAACAGTTCATAAAGATTATGACTAGTGAATTTGAGATGAGTCTTATTGGTGAATTGAATTATTTTCTTGGTTTGCAAGTTAGGCAAGAAGAGACTGGTCTCTTCATTTCTCAATCTAAGTATGCTGCAAACCTTGTTAGCAAATTTGGATTTTCTTCTGCCAAACCCGCTAGAACCCCCATGAGCAAATCCACCAAGTTGTCTAGTGATAAAACAGGAAAGAGTGTTGACCAGACACTCTACAGAAGTATGATAGGGAGCCTGCTATATCTTACTGCGAGTAGACCAGACATCTCCTTCTCTGTTAGAGTTTGTGCTCGATTTCAAAGCGATCCTAGAGAATCACATCTTCATTCTGTAAAAAGGGTCATTAAGTACGTTAGTGGGACGTTGTCTTATGGTATTTGGTATACATTTGATACTAATACCAATCTTGTTGGGTTTAGTGATGCTGACTGGGCAGGATGTAGTGATGACCGGAAAAGTACCTCCGGTGGTGTCTTCTATCTAGGAAACAACATGGTTTCTTGGTATAGTAAGAAGCAAAATTCGGTCTCATTTTCCACTGCAGAGGCTGAGTACATAGCGGTAGGTAGTTGCTGCACGCAATTGCTTTGGATGAAGCAAATGCTCAGTGACTATGGCATAGTCCAGGACCAGTTCCTCATATACTGTGATAACACAAGTGCTATATGCATCTCGGAGAACCCAGTGCAGCATTCTAGGACTAAACACATTGATATTAGGCACCACTTCATTAGAGATCTCGTTGAGTCAAAGACATTAATACTTAAATTTGTGCCCTCGGAAAAACAACTTGCTGATATTCTAACCAAACCTTTGGAGGATCAGGTTCTGACTGGTCTTCGCAAAAGTCTTGGAATCTGTTCTATTGATTAGTATGACCAGTCACAGTTAATGCTTGTGCTCTTTTCAATTCCTGCATATCATTCATCATTTCCAAAAAAAATTGAAAAACACTTCTCGAGCTGGTTTTTCCCTTGTGTTGATACTATCATTTGGATATTTGTTGGATAAAATTGAAGCACTAGATTGAGTCAAATTGTCATAATCCCTTCTCTTGATCAAGAAGTAAAGAGTGCATTTTTTTAAGGTGGTTGATTTAAATTTGTTTTCAACACTTGTCTAATTCCCTTACTACTTGATGATAATTGATCATGTTGACTCTTGATTTTTCAAAAGATGTGTAGTTAAAAAGAAAAATGGAGATTTTCCTCGAAAATGAAAACGAGAAGGACAATAAGGCCCTAACTCAAAAAGAAAAATAAAATGAAAAATAAAGTTTTGGGCTTGAGTCAAAATAAAGATGTGTCAATGTTACACCACTCCTTCAAATCAATATGATTGATCTACACTCAAAATTAATTTGTGCAAGTTATCACTTGTTTGAAAATCTTAGGATGTTGTGGGTGCATGAAATAGTGGGTCATCAATTGGTAATCGGTTATCCTTGTAATTTACACTCAATATGACTAGTCTTCCCCTTCCCAAATATGTTGTTTGACTTAGTCATTGAATCTTCTTTATCTCTTGAATATGCTATTGGGAGTGTCAAACTAAAAGTGAGAAACAGTTTGAGTACAAAAAATTACAATGCATGCATTTTACTTGATTTATTTATGTTTGCATCATATTGGTTCAAGCATTAACTAGGACAAGTCTTGCTAATTGATAAAGTTTAGTTGTTAACCGGTGACCATAATTTGATTATTAATGGTTTTTATTTCGATATCTTCTAAAATTAGTGGTCTTCATATTTTTGTGAGTGTGTTGACCAGTGTAGACTACCCTAATGACCGTTACATTTTTTAAAAGGGGGTATGGTTTCATGAACCGGTTCCTTTTGCATAACGTTGGTCTCCCAAGTTGCCCAGTTTACTGCCACATGGGCTCTGGTCATAGACCATTGTGTTTCTTCATGTTCCATGGCAGCTTTTCTGAAGAGGGATTAAGTGGGTATTTAATTCTAGGGCTCGGCTTCTTCCAAATTCATTCCTCAATCCGCCGCTTCTAAGCTCTTGCCCAAAATCCTCCAAAGTTCTAAAAAATTCAAATTCTCCAGAAACTCTCTTGTACCCATCCTTCTCTCACCGCCATCATGTTTCTTACTCTGTTGATTGCGCATCTGGCTCACATCAGATTCGAATCCGACTCCGACGGGGAACCACAGGATGTGGTGGCTGAACCCGTTCATGAACCGCAGCCGGAATGCATGTCAGAATCCTTTGCTGCACCAGTCACTGATGTTGACCACTTCGACGGACCACCTGTAGAACCCTCCACTCGTCCTTCATCTGTCCAGACCAATCCCTCTCCGCCTCCACCGAAAAAGGGCAAACGTGTGAAACATTTGGCTCCACCTCGGAAATCTCGCGGATCCACATGTCAGTCATCGTCCGGTCAATTCCGGTTTGTGGATGAGGATGCACAGAGGTACTACAACCAAGTCTCCACCTGGATGATTGTTTCCGAAAGAGGGTATCCGGTCCTTAACTTCTCTTCTAAATTGGTCAAGTCCTTAGGTTTTGGTTGGGTCCAAGAAGTGATTAGGGTGTTAAATCTTGAAAACTTGGTTGATGGGTTTCCTAGTTCCTTCCGTTTTAATGCCTCTGTTGTCCGTGAATTCTATGCAAATTTTCCTCTCTTGGATGAGTTTGAGTCGGGTGTGGATGTTATCGTTAGGGGTATAATGGTTAAATTGAGCCCATCTGTCATCTATAACTATTTCTCCCTCATGTTGTATATGATAATTTCCTTGACGAGTCAAGTCGATACTTTATGCATGACTTCTCTGTGTTGGCCTTTCATGACTCTGAGTTGGTTTTACCTCACGGTGATAAGCCTTCTAGGTCTCATTTGACTCCTAGCTTCCGATATCTACTGCATTTCATCAAAACCAATCTTATTCCAACCGGAAATGCAGCCAATGTCACCCTAGAAGCAGCCCGTCTAGCCATCTTACTGTATCATCGTTTTCCCATTCCTACTGGTCATATCATTTATGATTCTATAGTGTCAAAATCTAGGAATTCTGGGAAAATGGAAGGGTCACGAGGATCAATAGTGTTTCCATGTCTGGTCCATCATCTCTGTGCAGAGGCTGGTGTTGATATGTTCGGTCCTGAGGATGTCTTTCAGGCTCCCACCAGTCCTATGACTGAGGACTTTGTGCGCAAAAGTGAAAAGGCTGTTGAGTCTTCTAGGAAGTCTAAGTTAAGTGTGGGATCAGTCAACGAAGCGTCCTTGTCTGCTACCGTTGAAGCTGCTGTTAAGGAAGCCACATCAAAGCTTCTTCAAGCCTTTGGTGTGAAGAAAAGGAAGAAGTCCAAGACCCCATCTAACCAGACTGCTGATCAAGAGTGATCATGGGTTGAAATTGCTGTGCTATGTTATGTGTTTTATGTTGGTTTCTTGTAGTTTAATTTCGTGTCTAGTCGTTGTGGACAGTTTATGATCGTTTCCTACATTTTGTAACCTAACTAGCCCTTGTGAACTTTGATGTTATGATGTGTTTCATTTAAGTCTTTTGTGGTTTAGTTTCTCTATTTGTTCTTAAGTGTTGCTCTGTTCCTTCTTGACTAGTCATGCTTGCATTATGTGGTTTGTTAACTCTCGTGCTTGATTAAGGGGGAGTTTCCCATTTTCAAATTGTATCTGCATAGTTTGTGTATCTATTTCTCCTACTTAACATGTTTAAGTCTTCCGTTTGGGTTACTTTGTCTTCCCATGACAAAAAGGGGGAGTAAGTTTGGAGTTAGGGGGAGTAAATATTGCCATGATCATGCTAACTCCCTCTGCCATGTTCTTTAAATGATATCATACTGTGTTACTTAGGGGGAGCAACTGCATAGAAATATACATGCTATTTGAGTTGCTTTGCAGGTAAAATTGGTGACTAGTCACTGACTAGTCAATCTTTGGTGAGTGTGAGTGATGTAAGCACATGGGGTAGTTTTTGTCAAGGAAAGCCAAAGGGGGAGATTGTAGGATATTTGTATCTTAGAAAATAATGTAAATTGGCTATCCTTACACAAAAACTTTTTATAAACATTCACAAGCTCAATTTAGGTTTTAATGTTTAGATATTAGAATAAGTGAGATGGTGGTTGACTTGAAGATCAAGATGTGAAGATGTGCTCCCAGATTTCTACATCATTTGACATCATTTATGTTTACATATGATTTCATAAACATAGGATTATTCTTGAGAAAATCATGTTCTTTACAAAAAACTGCAGTTTTCATGTATTTGGTGACTGGTCACCTAAACTCCGCATGTGACAGTTTTTCTGACAGCGACTGCTGATTAGTCGGATTGACAGAACATGCTTTTATCCAGTTTTGACTGAACATCCTTTTAACCGCTGGGTTGTCAACTGTGTCCCACTAACTAAATCTGCCTAGGGTTACTTTTGTTTAAGGAAATCTCAGCCGTTCCTTGATACAATCTCGGCCATTCATTTCATATCCTCTTAGGCTATAAAAGATAAACCTTCTCCACCATTTTCACTTGGGGTTTTTGCATAAAGATTTTCATCATTCATATTTCAAAAACTCTCTTGCTGCCTTCTTGCTCGGAATTGTTTCTTACATTCTTGTTGACTTTCATTCACATAAAGTTCATACAAGAATTCATAAGATGGCCAGCGATTGAACTTCTTTCAAGTTTCGGTTTTTCAAAACATTCATCTTTGAAGGAAACCTTGAAGAAGTTCTTATCTTCACCGTTTCAACTTCCAAGTTTTCAAAACTCATCTTAGTTTAGAAGTTGAAATAGTGGTCTTCAATCTTGTCTCCCATGTTCACACATAATTTGAGACAAGGTTGATATTTAGGAGTCATTTGACTTCGGTTGTTTTCTGCCCAGTTTTTATAAACTGTTGCAGCAGAAACACCGAGTTGTCCAACGGATTTACTGAAGCTCTCTAGCTCTCTGTAACTCTGTTGGTGACTGGTCATACAGTTTCACAGCTTTCACATTTGGTGCCGCTGACCAGACATACGTGTGTATACTCTAGAAAGTGATTGACCAGTCATCTGTACCACTGGAGGTGAAGTGATTGAAGAAGGAGCCGCACGAGGGACTGCTGCATCTAAGACTAGGTACATTAGATATTGAGCTTGTCGAAACCTTGTATTGGGCACCTTTTTGCCATTTCATAGTGGAAGGCCGGTCTTCTGATAGACCCCCGATTTTTTACCCTTTTGGGGTTTTTTCGGGTACCAAAACATTGTGTCCATCTCTTTGATTTGTTAATCACTTGGCTAATTATAAAATCTGAGTTAATTATGCACCAACTTAACTTAACATGCAATCTGGAAAAATCTGTGTGACTGGTCATCCTATAAACTGTTGCATTAGAACCGCTGGATTTGAATAGGTTGTAGTTGTGGATAGCCCGTAGATTTCATCTTCACTGAATCTGTTCTGGGGACCTAAGTTGGCATAGCATTCGCGTGTGGTTGAACAAATTCACAAGCATACACAATCTGTAATCTAAGGGACTAGTCAGATACTTGAATTTGGAAACAACGTGACTGGTCACGTGATTCAAGTATTGAAACAAGTATCAGGTTCATCACTTTAGGTGACTGGTCACCTGAAAGTGATCTTTTGTGTGAATTGATTGTACGTGCCGTGACTTAATTAAAAATTACCCCCCTCATTGCCAACCTACACAAACCTTCATCTTCCTCATATCTCTCTCGCCCAAACCTCCCCTGCCCAAACCTTCATCTTCCTCCTCGTCCGTCCCTCTCTAACGTCTGCTCCGTCTTCTACTGTCTTCAACCGCTCGCCAACCTCAAGGCCCACATCGTCGACTCTCCGACGTCATCTTCTCCATCGTCATCTACCCCTCCCGCGCCCTCTCCGGCCTTCACCCCGACTCCCCCAAATTCGTCGCGATCCTCGCTGTTAGCTGAATTGAATTGAGTTGGTTTGAATTGATTTGGCTTGAATTCTGTTGGTTTGGTTTGAATTGAGTTATGTTGGTTTGGTTTGAATTGAGTTGGCTTGAATTCTGTTGGTTTGGGTTGAATTGAGTTCTGTTGGTTTGGTTTGAATTGAGTTGTCTAGAATTTTGTTGGTTTGGTATCGGAGCAGGTCGTCGTCCTCTGGGTTCCAAGTGGGTCGTCGTTGTCTGGGTTCCGAGAGGGCCGTCGTCGTCGTCATTGTTCCGAGCGGTTCTTCGTCATCTGGGTTCAGAGGGGCCGAATAGTATTTCCTTTCAGGCTCTTCGAATTTGAGCAAAAACGTCAATTTGGCGTTTTCACGTTTCCTTTGATAATTGGCAGAAATGGAAACGGAAAGCATTTTCTCCATTTTTGCGGATGTTTTCATTTGCTCCCCACCGAACGTGTTTTTTGCCCTTTTCAGGGTGCGAAAACAAAAAAGGGCCGCTAAAAACGCTACCGAACGGGCCCTAAATAATCTTTCAAAAACATAAATATTCTATATCCCTGCTGTAAAATTTGTAATAATAAACATAGTAATCACGTAAAACAAACCTGTAAAATCAAGTACACCTTTGGTCAAGCACATATGATACCCTCGGTAATCCACATGTAAAGCTGTGTATGTATGAATAAGAAACCCCAAGTACCTACGATCATGTGAAGGCTGAATGGTGGCACCTGCAATACCCTGAATAAGAAACCCCAACTCACCTGGCGATCTTGTTAGTCGTCAAACGAGATAGCTTGGTATTGTGATCCCTGAGAGTTTGTTCACCACCCAAATTCCATCAACGATCGTTAAAAAACTGAATGTTCAATTGGAAAATCCTAACTTCTCATGTTTTGCACAATCGGGCATGTCGTTTCCAGTCAGAAAACTGGCCGGTTGACGTGGTTGACGCGTGGCACCGATGTGGCGTTGACCATGCGCTGACTGTGCGTTGACGTCAGCACACCGTCGCTGACGTCATCGCCGCCGCGTCGTCGCCGGAGCCGCTGGAATACTCATCGGAATATGGAAATTTCCCAGATTCCAGCGCGTTCTTCAGCATCGCGTCGTCGCCAAAATTTTCCAGATTCCGGCAACTTTTTAGCCGAAATCCCAAAACCTCTAACTTCTTCAATTCTCAACCATCTTCAACGATCCATTTGTCAAAATTCATCTATCGACAACGAGGAATCCAAAAATAGAGGTTTGGGGACTCACCTCAGCCGGAATTGGCCGGAAACTTGCCGTGAAGTTTCGGTTTCCGTTAGTATCATTGCCGGCGTTTCGCTGGGCTTCTAGGGCCGATCCTTGGTATTCCAGACTCGTGACGTTGAGGCGAGCATGATAGTGGTAGTGGCAGGTCCGATAGGTCCGATCGGTGGCCCAAATTGAAGAATCAGCGGCGAGAGGTGGAGGTGGTTTGGCGGTTTTGAGTTCCCTTTTGGGAAACCTGGGTCGATTTTGTTTAAAAAGCCCGGTTCGGGCTTTCCCAAACTGTCTTCAAACTTCCAGCCAACCGAAGCCCGCCACGTGGCACCCATAACACTCCACAATTCCATTTTTCAATTGTAACTTCTTCGATATAGCTCGAAATCCACTTCTGTCTTCGCGGACGCATTCGTATCGTCAAGCTCTTCGCACAAAGTCCAATATTGGGTATTAAATTTACCACTGTACAAAATTTAATGGTTTGACCCACAAGGGTATCTTTGTCATTTCCCCTAAAATTCCAGGACGGGTTGTAACAGAAACCATCTGTTAAGGCAGAGCAATCCTGCAGAATCTTAAAGAACCTAATTAAATCAAGTAAAATATGTACAAAAACATCGGTGTAAAACTACCTAGCCGGATATTCCTATGAAGTGAGACTACCTGTTATAGTAGAGTAATTCACCAAAAAATTAAAGAATCTAATTAAACCAAGTAAACTATGCACAAAAATAGCAATGTAAAACCACATAGCCTAATGCATCTTTGAAGTGAAAGAATTAATGAAAAAGTTTTGACTAAATGAAAGAATTAATGCAATTAAATTAATAAATATAATAGAGAGAATTGCCTATTTTCAAAACCTAAGTGGCACCAATATTCAAATTTGGGTTTATTTCAACAACAAAAAAATGTGCTTGGATATCAATCTAATTATTGTAAATTTTTTGGGCTTATATCCCATTAACCCTAAGTTTATTTCAACTAGCCCATATCCACTGTTTCATGAAGATATCAATGACATGCTATAGTATTCCAACTATGTCATATAGGAGGGGAGCAAAATATGTCCACTAAATCCAATATCTTATCAATTGCACTAATATATGACACCTCTTCACACCACCCGTCCCCAAAAGTGGGCCCCGGAGGTGCGGCTATCACCTTGATGAGGTGACGAAGCTTTGACAATCAAAACGATACGCATACAAGCGAAAGGAAACAATAAAGGATAGTCGGGTCGAAGCCCATTAATACAGTACACTCAAAGTATCAGAGCATCTACCAACGAAAGGGAAATACATAGATAGTACAACTAGAAGGGCAGAATAAAACAACATACTTCCAACAGATCAACAACTTGACTACTAGATAGATTATAAAGAGCTCCTATTCTGTGTGAACAGAAACAGAGTTATCCAATGAGTCTCGTTTGTCATTGTGCTGCACTTCAGGGCTAGATCCTGAGGGGGCGCAAAACACAAGGGTGAGTTGATGGAAAAATAAATCAATAAAAAAAAAAAACACAGTTTAAGATTTTCACAAGAATCCCCTTTGTCGAAAACAAGTAATACTAAACAGTATAGCAAATAATCGGAGACCAAAGTACAGCAAATAATCGGAGACCAAAGTGTACAGTACTTAGTCACACGAGAAGTTATGCATGAATAAACAACAATAACAATCTACAATCATGATCTAAATGGGTACTGGGACTTGCATCGGTAAATAGGACAAATGGGACTCGAACCCACTCCGGTATGTAAGGCAAACGGGACTCGAACCCACGCCAAACGTAAAGCAAATAACCCACTGGGACTTGAACCCCTGCGTCTATAAGTGTACTACTAATTGTACATAATTACATCAATAATCACAACAATATAGTCCAACAATTCCAACGTATCACATTCATTAAATTCATGCTCAAAACAAAGTTATAAACCAAAACTTGCCCACTCACATAAAAGCCAGACAATCGGCGTCGTCCACATCCAACTACACAACCTGGTTACGTTGGTTTCTGAGAGTCTGCTCACCTAAAAGTCCGAACAGTCAACCCTTAGTCAAACCGTAACAATTAGCCAGAAATCCTAATTCTCCTTTGTTTTGCTCATAAATGGATTTTGTACGATTTTTAATGTTTAAACGATATTATTAATCAAATTTGCAATGCAAAACAGCTTCGAAAGGTGGTGGTCAATGGTCGCTGATGTTGACCATCGGTCAAGCACCTCTAAAAGTCAATCTTTTTCAAAACAGCTTCAAACACAATGATTCTATACTTCAAATTAAAGCCCAAGAAAGCAAGAATCCAAAACTACCTTCGAATTCACGAGATTCTGCTGGAGTTAGTTGGAAAAACCACCGCAAGCTCATAGGGAAAGTCATTGGCAGTGAATATTCGTACTCTATCAAAACAGCACCAAATCTAACGATTCTTGAGTCTAACAACATCTACACAACACAATGATTCATTTCCACTAAGTTTTGTGGCTTACCTTGGCAGGAATCGGTCGGAATCTCGTCGGAAAGTTTTAGTTGTCAGGACTCACCCTGGATTTTTCCGAAAACCCAAGGATGTCCTGGAAAGTCCAACATGCACTCCATTTCAGACTCTCCAGTTTAAATATAAGTTTGGAATAACTTAAAACACTAATTAAATTAAGATTGATTTCTACCAAAAATTCAGCACGGCCTCACTTTTAATTTGAACTATCCAAAACATGTGAACAATGATCAAACACTTCAACCTCATGTCCCCAACTATTATCAACAATCAATATATTCACCATCACAATAGTCATCACATTACCAAAAAGAGTTGGAATCAATATCTAAAACCTCAAAAGGAATTTGGAAGCGTAACTTCAAATATGGAAGCCATGGGAAGATGATGAAAGGATGTCTTGACGTGCCACTAGTCCGACCTCCTTCAACTATAAGTCTGGGGGAGAAAAACAAAAAACTATGAGGTAAAGCCTTAGTGAGTGGACAAAGATAAGCTTTTAACAATAATCAATATGAACATACTGACTCCCATATACACAAAACCTTTTATAAATATAACTTAACAAAATATTTCTTTCTCTGATACATGTATCAAAATATAGCCAAAACTTGACGATAATGAAAATCTCAAACTTTATGATAACAGTCGGAAATATATCATACTATAAGTAATGCCAATAGGAGCTGAAAACCTCAAATATCTCATGAAAAGCTTTCTATATAATCATGGAAAAATTATCTTAAAGTTGAGATGCATCGACAAAACCACATCATAAAAACTGAAAATCCAAGATGGAGTAATAGCGTAAAAAACCCACCATCAATACTAGAGAAGCTAACCTCGTATGCTTCATGCGAGTTGGCCACATGTGAGGAGCACCCTCAAGACCCACGTGAGCAAGTCACTCATGAAGAGCACCCTAAACCTTAAACGCTAAGCACCCTGACACACGACCCAAGCCTATATGTGTGCCCTAATGAGTCCCAAAACCTAACTCGGCCACATGTGTGGAGTATCCTCACGACTCATGTGTTACTGAGGTGATCTCATGTCAATGTCGGCAATATATGAGGAGCACTTCAAGTTCCCTATCACTCAGAGTCACGCATGTTGAATTCGACAACAGTTGGATGCAACCTATTCGAGCCTGCCTCACCTAAGGAACGCTCTTGGAGGACCCCTTCGAAGCTTGACGCCTACAATGGTGGGCCTTGAGGTATACAATCATGCAAGGAAAACTCTATAGATGCGGCTTCTCCAAGCCATGCCTCCAATGTGTAAACCTGGCTGAGGGAACCAAGGTCCTCAAGAGGTCCACAAAGGCGGCAACCACTCTGATGCCAGGGCGTTGGCCCACAAAATAATCTGACAAGGGTACTACTGGCCAATGCTCAATGCTAATGTTCATACCTTCGCCCAAAAGTGTAAGAAAAGCCAACACTTCGTAACCATTCCTCACCGCCCGGCTGAGCCACTCACCTCGATCCTCAGCCTTTGGCCCTTTGCTGAGTGGGGATTCGACCTGATCGGACCAATGCCCGCCGGTAGAGGATAAGTCAAGGTCGCGATCGTGGCCGTGGGCTACTTCACGAACCGAGTTGCGACCAAAGCCCCGACAATGATCACTGCCACCAAGATGAAGAGCTTCGTTTGGAGGCACATCATATGCTACTTCGGGATACTAATGTGATCATCAAGAACAAGGATCCCCAATTCGATAGGAAGGTCTTCCGAAACTTTTGCAAAACCTTCGTTGTGGGTCTCTTCTTTGTATCTCTGGCCCATCCTCAGTGTCAATTTGAGGCCATCAAGAAGATCATAAAGAGAATGCTCAAGACTCGACTTGACAACACCAAGGGATGTTGGCCGGACCTCCTTCATGAGGTCCTTTGGTCTTACCAGACCACCTTTTGGACAGCAACTAATGAGACTCCTTTCTCTCCCTTGCCTTCGGCAGCAAAGGGGTGATAACCGTCGAGATCAAGGAACCTACTTTCAGGCTTGAAGCCTATGAGCCCGTACAAAACAAGGATAACTTGGCCATCAACCTCGACCTGCTCAAAGAACGAAGAGATCAAGCCTAGACCTTGTAGGTTGGCAATGAGGGGGGATATTTTAAACAAGTCACGGCAAACACAAACAATTTTCATAACAAATGACCAGTCATTTAATGTGATGAACCTGACAGTTTATTTTTTACTTTGGAATTAACCGTAATATGTGACCAGTCATTTACTTGACAATTTGTGTATGCTTGTGAATTGTTCAAACACATTGAGATGCTATGCCAACTTAGGTCCTCAACAGATTCAGTGAGATTGAAAACTGTGCGCTATCCACAACCTATTCAAACCAGCGGTTCTAATGCAGAAGTTATAGAATGACCAGTCACGCAGTTTTGACCAGGTTGGATTTCAAGTTGAGTTGGTGCATAATTAAATCCGATTTTAAGATTAGTCAACTTGTTAACAATTCACAGAGATTGACACAATATTTTGGTACCTGGAAAAACCCCAAAAGAGTAAAAAACCGTGGGTCTATCAGAAGACCAGCCTTCCACTACGAAATGGAAAAAAGATGCCCAATACAAGGTTCAGACAAGCTCAATATCTAATGTAGCTAGTCTTAGATGCAACAGTCCCTCTTGCGGCTTCTTCTTCAATCACTTCATGTCCAGTGCACTACCAAAAAAGACCCTTTAGGTATCGGACATTCTCCATAGCTTATTCTTATAAGCTGCCGAGGTAATGGGCGGTGATGCCTAAAGTGCTAAGAAAAGGCGTTGTTTATTACCCGATGCTGTTTAATATATACATCGACGTCTTTTATA
Source organism: Spiraea crenata (assembly GCA_033992175.1). Lineage (NCBI taxonomy): Eukaryota > Viridiplantae > Streptophyta > Magnoliopsida > Rosales > Rosaceae > Spiraea > Spiraea crenata. The sequence continues at coordinate 88,911 of JAVBHV010000082.1, read as the reverse complement.
TATAAACCGATGCCTATAGGGGGTTAAATATTGACTTTATTGGTATTTGGGGTTGACCTCTGATGCCTAAAATGGTTTTTGGCATTGCTTATTATATTTGTATCGAAGCTATAATGTTAAATTGGCAACGGATGTTTTGTATTTTAGTGACACATATACAACGTTGTTTTTTCCTTAACAAGCATCAGCGTATAAAACTGGTCCTGAATCCTATGAGGTTTTTTCCCTTAATAGGCATCATTTTTTAAAAAACTTTCCGAAGCCTATGAGATACTAGAATGCATCAATTTTTCTAAATTCACATATTATAATCCCAAAAAAACATATGAACTTTAGAAGTATATATATGAAACTAAAGTTACATATGAGTATGCTCATAGCTACCAAAAATATCATATATCTTGATCTCAGGATCATTCATCAACCTAATTAAACCCACTGAAACGCCAACTCTGCCCATTCTTCTTGAACCTCATCAATTTGTTATTGTGCATAACTGCTCCTACTTGAAGGACCTAGGCCAAACTGAAATTGAAGAAAATAAATTGTATAAATATATATGTTGCATTGTATTGGGGATATCTTCCCCCTGGCTCACCAAAAGCTTCTTGCAATGTATCTAATCAAAATTAGTATTTTCTCCCTGACATTCAATTTTGGCTGCAAAATGTATTAGAATTAAAAAAAAAAAAAAAAGCTCTAGAAAAAAACTATCCTTCTCAATTAGAAGGAAGTAGAAAACCAGTAAAAAGGAAAATAAAAAGTTGAGAGAAGTTTGACACCTTCTTCTCAACTATTTTGATCATTTCATGCAATAACCATTAGCACTTTCAACCAACAATTACTCCATCTCAATTAGAAGTCTCAAGTACTCACGCATTCAAGTAATCTCTATTCGAAATGGGTGGATATAGTATACCAATATGAAGAATTCGAACACAACAAAATAATTTGAGTATAAGGAGAAGAATTAGTACCCAGGCTCCATATTGATTAGATAGCACAATTCAATGTTTATTGCTCAGTCTGGACCAATCAGCCTATCACTCGTTGCTCTTCCTGCACAGGCAGCGGCATTATTAGCCATGTCTGATACACTTCACTCAAATCCTTTATCCTTAAACTCTCCACTGGTAAACTAATCCCATGTATATTAAGAACCCAAAATCACAACGAAAAGAGGGTCTAAGAAAATTCCAATATCTAAATAGCAACAAAATCCCCATAGGAGTACAAAACCCAAATTAGAATAATTAGCATCAGAATCTTCAACAACGTAAAATAAAAGGGTCAGTCCAACTCTAACATCAACTACATACAAGACAAAACATTGAAACAGTAAAACATAACAGATAAAGCAAAACTAACATAAAGCTTTGTCCTTTAATCATGTTCTTGGCAATATCTGCAATATTATCTTCCCAACCTGTCCAAATTTTTTGATCTTTTTTTTGAAAGGATAGCTGCTTATATACAAATTGACCACACCACGAAGGACATACAAGTTAGCATGAGAAATGGTATATATAGTAAAACAAAACATAGAAGAAAATATCAAAATCGCCAATTTGCTCTACCTTTTCTTCCAAGTAGCCTCAAATGAACGAATGGCTAGACGAAGACTGTTCTTAGAATTCTCAGCAAACATTTTAAGCCAACTCATGAGGCAAATCCATGCCGTCTTATTTAGCAACAAACTTTAAAACTTCAACAATCTGAAAATGCATAATAGAAGCATAAAATTAAACTCTTTTCAAAGAAACCAAAAGGGAGAAAAATCAAACTTTAAATTCTGTAACAAATAATGCTTATGATGTTGATGCCCAAAAATGGGTCAACGGTTAAGGGTCCTTGTCGGACGGATGATTGTATCGGGGAGCTGTGAGGCTAGCTCGGAATGGGATGTCAGGATCCGGACGTGGGTCCGGACGTGGAGTTCTGTGTCGGGCAGAATCCGGGTATGGTGCGTCGCGCCGAGCCCTGCCTTGGTCCGGGGAGAGTGACCTGCACAAGGAAGGATGAGCACGGCTTGGGTACCGGTGTGGTACCGGCCTAAGACTCTCCGAAGCTTAAGTCAGCTGGGAATGGGAATGAAGTCTTGAAGGCAAGTAGATGGTATGAGAGTAGGATATTGATTACCTTTACCTTTGGTGGGTGGAGGTGTATTTATAGTGGGAGGTGATGCCCTCCAAGTCACTTGTGGTCAATGTGGGACAAGTCTCCCACATTGGCCCTTCCTTAAGGCATTGGGAGCCTTAAAGACTAAGGCATGAGTGGCCTATTACTCTCCATACTTTGAGACGTTGCCCGGGCTTCGATACTTGTCGTATGGAGCGGGTTGGCGGCTCGTTGCGAAGGTGGCAACGAGGTGGTCCCAAAGCATGTGTTCGGATGGTCGGCCCGATCCTTATGCGGGGTCCACGAGCCTCGCGAAACGTGCCCTTGGATAGGGGTGCTTGCCTAGGTGGCGCTTCCTCGAGATGACATGTGGCCGATGCGGGTATGGTATGAACATATGAAGCAGATTATACAAACTGAATCTGACTCTTCACAATCATCATCATCCCAACTAAGAACTCTAAGTCTTGAGTACTACCATCTCAGCTAGTTTCACAAAGCAGTTGTAATAGACTTTATTCGCCCTTACAAGTATCACTCACTACTATCCACAAACCTTACGCAAACATTAAGCTTCTAATTATAAGAATCTTTGTTGATTATATCATAATTTCACGCTATCACAAACAACCACGAAGGTAAATTCATCCAATTCGAAATATAATAATTAACAAAGCCATTTATTTTTTGGATTAAAAACCAAAACAAAAGTGAAAAACGAAGAACACCCATTCGAGAGATACAACCTGAGAGGAGGAAGAGGAGCCCAGACGAACGATTCATTCAATCCACTCTCTGCTTACCCAACCCTCCCCTCTTCTCTGAACAACAACAAAAAGAACACATCAGTAATTGAATTGAGCTAAAGTGCGAATTTTTGGAAACCCTAATAATTTACATTTGAAAATTGACAAAGAATATAAACGAAATTTGAACCTGAAATCTTCCAATCGCATAAACAACCGCTTGAAAATCCATTAAAATTCGAACCAAATAAGGAAATGGAAAGCTAGGTTCCCGACGGAGGTCTATATGAAGAGAAGAGAAGATGGGAGGAGAAAGCAAGAGAGAGGAAGAAGTAGTAAAAGTAGACGAGGTCTGCACAGATTCGGCGAAGGTTAAAGGCGATGAAGGTTTCAGTCGCCGACTAGAGAAGAGGTGACGAAGGTCGCGGGAGCTCGGGAGAGGAGCAGGCGGCGATGGGGTTGGGAGTTTTGGACTTGTGAAAATTAGGGCTGAAATTGTTAGGGAAAGGAATTATGGTGCTAGTATGGTTTCTCGCGTGTAAAAAGGCATCGGCAGTAGAGCAGCGCTATTTTCAAACAGGTATGAAAACATCAGTACTAAAGTAAACTGATGCCATTTTAACTATAAAAGACTACGCTATAGATATCTACCGATGTCTTTAATAATTTAGACTCTATCATTTATAAATTCGATGTCTATTCTACAAAAGATATCGATTTTTTTATTTTATGATGTCTATTAGGTGTAGTTAAAAGCCTTTTTTTTTTGTAGTGGTGGTTCAGATGACTGGTCATTCACTAAACAGACAATACATAGGCATTTATGTTTAGCGGCATCGAATGTATAAACTGTGAAAACTCTATGACTAATCATCAGGAGAGTTGCAGAGAGCTATGAAACTTCAGCAAGGACTGTTGGACAACTAGGTGTATTCTGCTACAGTTACAAAACTGAGCAAAATTACCAAAGTAAAAAAGACTCCTATAGAAGACAAGATTGCACACCACTATTTCAACTTCTAACTATATGAGTTTTAGAAAACAGAAGTTGAAAGAGTGAAGATGAAAACTCCTTCAAAGCTTCCTTCAATGATGAGAGTTTGAAAGACCAAAACTTGTGAAGAAATTCATATGCATGCCATCCTAAGAATTCTTATAAACATTTTATGTGAATGAAAGCTCTGAAGAACTCAAGGTATAAAACCGAAGGAAGAAGGCACCAAAATGAGAGGTTTTTGAAATGTGCAATGACAATTTTGAATATGCAAAAAACTGTAGTGAGAGTTGAGGAAAGGTTTAGTTTTTATAAGCCAAGAGGATAGGAAATGAACGGCTAAGATTACCTCAAAGAAATGAATTCTAGGCAGATCCGAGATAGTGGGGTGTAATTGACTACCCAACGATTAAAAGCATGCACAGTCAAGCCGGATAAAAACATGATTTGTCAAAACCGGATAAAACCATAATCTGTCAAGTAACTGATCAGCAGTCTCTATCAAGAAGTGAACTGCCATATGCAAAGTTAAGGTGACCAGTAAACAAACATATGAAAACTGCAATTTTTATGAAGAACACATTTTTCTCAAAAATAATCCTAAGTTATGAAAACTTATGCAAATGCAAATGATGTTAAGTGCTACTGAATTCTGAGAACACATCTGAACATGTCTTCATATCTTGATCTTCAAGCCAATCACATATCACTAAGTCTAAAACTAAACATTAAAAGCCTAAATTGAGCTTGTGATTGATTGTACAAAGTTTTTGTACACGGATAGCCAATATTACATGATTTCTAAGATACAAATATCCTACAAACTAGGAACCTAATTTACAATCAGCGCATCTCTCGGTACTACTATGCCCGAGTTCGCAACCAGACATTGAAAGTTGGGGACTGGGTTCTTAGGAAGGTTAAGCCAACAACCAAGGATAGTTGACAAGGCACCCTTGGCCCCAATTGCGAAGACTCTTATGAAATCAACAGAATCTGCCATAAGGGGACTTACGAACTCTGGGACTCAGAAGGCCACACCCCCGATCATCCCTGGAACGTGGTCCACCTCAAAAAAATTAACAAGTGATTATTTCTAGCTTTGTGCTTATGGGGTTTTACCTACGTTAGCCTATGATCCGTTTGTAATCACTTTAAATCTATTTGAATGAATTCACTCTCTGTGACTAAGAGATCGGGTTCCTTTTTACCAATTTTACTCTGACAAAGAGATGGTTTATTTTATCAATTTTCTATATGCACATGCACGTATGGAAGACTTGATAAAATAATTCATTCAATATAAATCTGGAAACCGCCACATGAAGACCTCTTCATCTAGATTGAGTTAGTAGATTGAATTTGATAACAATTCTTGAGGGACGAAACTCGTATTTGCAAGCTATATTACTTTTGCACCGTGCACTTGAGGGATAAACGAGAGTTACAATGGCCTAATTCTAGGTTACTCTAAAATTCACATCATGCAGTCCAGGAGGCGAGCCCTACCGTAGTACGAAATGACAGTGAATATTATCCCCAGCGGAGCCAACCGGGTCTCATGCTTCATTTGGGGACGATATGCTCTATTCGTCCGGGTCTCATGCTTCAATTCTATTGGGGACGATTTGCTGCATTTGGTCGTCCATTTTTGCGGAGTCGAGCTTGGTGATGATGAGATCGTATGAAGGGAGAGAACAGCGAATAGGCTTTTGGGTTGAGGAGTCCTAATTAATTATGCTATTACTTGGGAAAAAGTTTTCAATCTAGAAATCTCAAACAATTTGCATGATCAATTGAGAGAATGTAAATCCGCATAACAATTTTTGAAACGATGCAAATGCTCACATTAAGAGTAAAGAAAGACTGAATATCCCACATTAAACCAGAAGAATTCAACTTAAATAGATAGAACAAGATCCTTCAAAGGCTGTTCTAAACAACTTCTCCATAATCAAAACTTTTTAAACTGTCTTTTCCTGCTAAACTGCAGTTTTCAGCGAATAAAAAGGGAAAGGGATGGGTATCTATGCTTCGGTGAGTGGGTACTCAAACACAACATCCTTTCCTGAAAGCTTCCGGTAGACAGCAGAAAAACTCTCCAGCTTGTACTCGGTGTTGTTTCGTTCCTTGGGGTCCAAGAACACCTGCCCAACATTGCACAAAGAGGACATTAATTTCAGTGTTACCCAGCAGCAAAGCATATTTGAATGGTACTGTGGTACCTAAACAATGAGTTTACCTTCATTATCTTGGAGCCATCAAGCCTATATCTGGTGCGCTTGCCCACAATCTCAGCAGGTAAGACAACATCCTCCAACATTGCCTCATGGACAGCAGTTAGGGTACGAGTGCGGGGCCGTTGAGCAGCTGACCCTTTCTTTGGAGGCCTCACAATCCTACGGGTAGCAATCAGGATCACATCCTACCACATGACAAACAACAAGATCCACTCTAAACCTCAACAACCACATCGAAAAGACAAGTAAACCAATGAGAATGCTAGCTGAGCAGATGAACACTCAGCAATAATCAAACGTAAGCCGCAGAATGAATGACTTGAACACCAAAATGTCACAATGAATACACTGGGCAATTAGTTATAAGTTATACAAGATACAGAAATCCAAAGATTGGAAAATATTATTCACCTTTCCACTGAACTTCTTCTCAAGCTCCCTCACGAGCCTTACATGGATCTTGCGGTAAGCCTTCCTCAATCTATAAGGAACATGGATGACAACAGCCTTGCGGTTCCCAGACACATCAACTTGACTGCAGCAGAAAGGAAGAATACAAGTCATGCTGAGGTCAAACAGTATGTAGTATATGTTAAAACAAATTCAGTAAGGATTCTTACACAGCTGAGTTAATGTATAGATCCTTCAGGTCACTCTTCAGCTCAGTGTTTGTGTTTTCCAAATCAAACACAGCCTGCAGATATGACTCATGATCATCAAAACTCCAAATTATTACAACAAACTCACTTAAAAAAAGCACAATGCTTAACTGCATAGCTTACCTGTGCAACAGACTCCTCGAATTCAGTGGGCTCAACATTGTTATCCTTATGGATCTTCTTCCTTGAAGTGAACATCTTGCCAAGTCTGACTGAACACAAAGACACAAAACGTAATTAAATTTCTAGCTTTAAAGAAGCCAGAGACATCGAAAAATACTTCACATTTCTGCTAAAATCAGTCAAAATTCCGCATAGTGACTCTTCAGTCATAGGAGGACAATGGTTTCACAAAATTTAGCTTCTCTAATATTCCCCAAATAAACGAGAAACTCATCTGAGGTATAAATTAACGTAAATCAACACCTATTAATTTTGCTTCAAGAATTGATAACCCCACAAACTAATTTAACGAACATGTGAATCTAAAGCAGCAAAGTAGAGATTCGAACCTCGGAAACGAACGGAGGATTGGAGAACGGAGGTAGGGTTTGATTTTCTCTCGCCGCCGACTGGAGTGTGAAACGCGAGATAGATGAGGAGCTCGGGGATTTAAAAGGGGAGCGATTGCTGCGTGAGTTACACTAGGGTTTCTGTGTGCACCGTTGGATCTTGGTGGGCTTGATCTAACGGTTGTGATGCTCACTTGCCGCTGCGGCTTGAGGTGGTGACGCCCTAATTTTCACCCTTCTTTTCGATTTTTCTCTATTTTAGCTTTTTTCTTTTTTTGGGTTGAATAATAAAAGAAAGAAATTATTACCATATAGTCCCATTTCAATAATTTAATGCCCAAAAAAACTCATTACAATTTAATCTTAATCATTTAATCTTAAATGTCAAATGGCATTTTTTGAGAGGCTGAATTGTTTCCTCTTAACGCGCCCTTCATTCTCTAATAAAAAAATAATAATTCTCAATTTATTTGGGATGGAAAACAACACTCACCGACAATGGTGCGATCTTGGAGGAGGGATCCGTACGATTTGGCATTCGTGATTGGTTTGGTTTGATTGATAGCCTTTTGTATCTTTGTTGGGAGATTACCAATGAAATTGATCATTTGAGGCAAACAATCATGTTGTTGTCAATGATTGGAACGGGTCTGCATTTGTTTTTGTAAATAGAAAGAGAAACGGGAATTCTGGGATTTCAATTTGGGAGTTTATATTTAGTTGGGAAACGTTGGACAAATTGGAAGGTAATTCTGAGATTTTTTTCGTAGTTGAATGTGTTTGAAAAGGTTTTCTTGTAAAAGTCCTGCAAAATGAGGGGGAGTGTCCCTGCAAATAAGGGAAGTGTCCCTTCAAAATGGGGAAGTATCCCAGATAATTTGGGGGAACGTGTCCCTGCAAAATTGCGAGGAAGTGTTCTTATAAGATGGGGAAGTGTCCCTGCAAAATTGGGGGGAAGTGTCCTTGCAAATTGGTCAAATGTTCTTGCAAAAATAAAAGAAATGAAATTTTCAGATATATAATGTTACAGCCCGTCCCATAAAGGTGGGCCCGGGATGTACGGCCATCACCCGGAGGGTGACGAAGCCTAACCCGCACACACAAATGACCAAACAGAAGACATAAAAACACCAACACACGCAACTGGGCCCAAACGAACACATAACACGACTACAATAGCATCAGAGCATCTACAACAAAATAAAAAAAAACAGCGGAAACTGCTGTCAACCTGAACTAACAGGGGATGTCCCTACATTCTCGGAACGGATGCAGAGCCATCGAACTGCCTCTCCTCGCGTCTCTGGTCAACTCAGCTACTAATCCCTGAGGGGGGCGCAAAACCAAAGGGAGAGTGGATGGAAAAATAAATAATCTATCAAAAACCGTTCTGAAAACATATAATATAATCCCCCCTGCTGTAAAAACATAAGCTGTATTGAATTACTGAAAATACTGTAACATACTCCGGTCGGCGCCTGTCAAGTGCACGTGATATACCACACCCAGTGCCAGGGTTACGCAAGGCACCGCTGTGTACATATGAAAATATAAACCCCTGTGTACCCCCACTCACATCATCACCCCCAGTCCCTGGAATATGCGCAGGGCCGTAGTCCGAGTACTAAAATGTACGTGTGATACTATGTGCACTAGACTACTGAAAAACCAGTAATATATCTGTAGGATATTTGTATCTTAGACTTAATGTAATATTGGCTATCCTTGTAACAAAAACTTTGTAAAATCATTCACATGCTCAATTTAGGTTTTAGAAGTTTAGGATGAAGTTTAGTGATAGGTGATTGAAGTGAAGATCAAGAAATGAAGACATGTTCAGCTTTTGGCATCATTTGCATATGCATAAGGTTTTCATAAACTTAGGTTTAAAATTGAGAAAAATGTGTTCTTCATCAAAATTCCAGTTTTCATATGTTTGGTGACTGGTCACCTTAAGCTTTGCTTTTGACAGCTCAGTTCCTGACAGTGACTGGTGATCAGTTGCTTGACAGATCAGTGCTTTGTCCGGTTTTAAACAGATCAGTGTTTTATCAGGTTTTAAACAGGTCATGTTATTATCCGGGTTGACTGAACATCTGTTTAACCGATGGTTAGTCAGCTACACCCCACTACCTCGGTTTTGACTAGTTTTGACAGATCCTGTTGTTGTCCGGTCAAGCATGCTTTTAACCGTTGTGTAGTCAACTGGTGACTGGTCACCTGACAGAACACTCTTTTACCCGGTTTAGACAGGTCATGTCTTTATCCGGCTGAAGCATGCTTTTAACCGCTGTGTATTCAAATGCATCCCACTATCTCGATTCTGCCTAGGTTAAAATTGCTTAAGAAAATCTCAGCCGCTCCTCTTGTGAGATCCGAGCCGCCCCTTTCACCTCTTCCTTGGCTTTAAATACCAAACTCTATCCGCCACTTTTCTTTGGGGTTTTTGCATAATCATAATCATCTTGCATATTTCAAAAACTCCCATCTATGTGCTGCCATTTTTCCTCTCCGATTCTATCTTGTCTTCTTGAGTGCTTTTAGTTCACTTATATAGAAGCTTGTAAGATATTGAGGATGGCATGCGTTTTGAATTTTCTTCACTAAGTTTCGGTTTTCATATAAACTCATATTGAAGGAAACTTTGAAGAAGTTCTTATCTTCACTGTTTTGGCTTCCATGATTTTCAAACTCATATAGTTAGAAGTCCAAAATAGTTGTGTGCAATCTTGTCTTTCATGTTCATGCATTTTATAAGACAAGGTTGAGTTTATTTAGGAGTCATTTGACTTCGTGTTTTTCTGCCCAGTTTTGTGACTGTTGCAGGAAACACACTCGGTTGTCCAGCAGACTTACTGAAGTATTATTGCTCTCTGTAACTCTGCTGGTGACTAGTCACATATATTCATAGCTTACACATTTGGTGCCGCTGACCAGACATACGTGTGTATTCTCTGGAAGTGAATGACCAGTCATCTGAACCACTGGATATGAAGTGATTGAAGAAGAAGCCGCACGAGGGACTGCTGCATCTAAGACTAGGTACATTAGATATTGAGCATTGTCTGAACCTTGTATTGGGCATCTTTTTGCCGTTTCATAGTGGAAGGCCGGTCTTCTGATAGACCCCCGGTTTTTTACCCTTTTGGGGTTTTTCCGGGTACCAAAACATTGTGTCCATCTCTTTGATTTGTTAATCACTTGGCTAATTATAAAATCAGATTTAATTATGCACCAACTTAACTTAACATGCAATATGGACAAATCTGTGTGACTGGTCATCCTATAAACTGTTGCATTAGAACCGCTGGATTTGAATAGGTTGTAGTTGTGGATAGCCCGCAGATTTCATCTTCACTGAATCTGTTCTGGGGACCTAAGTTGGCATAGCATTCGCGTGTGGTTGAACAAATTCACAAGCATACACAATCTGTAATCTAAGTGACTAGTCAGATACTTGAGTTTGGAAACTACGTGACTGGTCACGTGATTCAAGTATTGAAACAAGTATCAGGTTCATCACTTTAGGTGACTGGTCACCTGAAAGTGATCTTTTGTGTGAATTGATTGTACGTGCCGTGACTTAATTAAAAATTACCCCCCTCATTGCCAACCTGCAATTGGTATCAGAGCAGGGCTTTAGATATACATAAAGCCGGTCTAGGGACTGGTTGGTTAGGGGTCTAGTCATGGAAAGAGATCGAGTAGCCGGTTCGGTGAATTCACCTCCCTACTTCGATGGCACAAACTATGCTGCTTGGCGTGATAAATTTGAAATCTTTCTTGATGCTTATGATGAGTTTGCATTTCAGTATTTGTCTATTGAATGGCGTCCTCCGTTTAGAATCGTTGACGGTGAGAGAGAGAACATTCCAAGAGATGACTGGACACAGGTCCAAGTCAGTGCGTCTAATGCAAATAAGAAAGCTAGGAATGCTATAGCTGTTGCTGTATCCAGTGCGCAATATTCACATATTCAACACTGTACAACAGCTAGGGAAGCTTGGGATAGATTGCGTGTCATTCATGAGGGTGATGACCAGGTTCGGGATTTAAAACTTGAGATGGTCCTCTCCGAGTTTGAGGAGCTTAGAATGACCGATTCAGAGAGCTTCTCTGATTTTTATCTTAGAGTTGAGAATGTCACTAATTCTGCAATGAGTCTAGGGTCACCAATTTCAGAACTTACGGTTGTACAAAAAATCTTAAGGGTGTTGCCTAGAAGGTTTTCTGCGAAGAAGACCGCGATCAAAGAATGTCAAAACATGTCTGACATAAAGCTTCCTAAACTTGTTGGAAAATTGAAAACCTATGAGCTTGAGTTAAAATTGGAAGAGAGTATGCACAAAAAGGACAAAGGTGTTGCACTGCAGAGTGTGACCGATCACCCAGAACCCAAGAGTTTCAAGTCTGACCAGTCATCTTCTGTGGATGATGATATGGCATTATTTGTGAAAAGGTTTAGAAGAATCTTAAGGGATAGAAAGGATCACAAGGGTAGTACAAGTTATCCTAGAGAGTCAAAGTTCAAACCTCAAGGTGAAATGACTAATGAAAAGAAAGTTGAAAGGAACTCAGGGTCTAGAGATAACAAGTTCAAGAAGGGTCCGATTAAATGTTTTACTTGTGGTGGGACTGGTCACATTTCTGTTGATTGTGCTAACAATAGGAAAAAGTCATACAAAGGCAAGGATAAGGCCTTGAAAGCATCTTGGAGTGATAGTGAGGATGAGGAATCACTTCACTCTAACTCTTCTTCTGATAATGAAGATGATGAGATTGCCTTTGTTGTTAGAATCTCTGATCACAACTCAGTGGGTGAGGAATCCGAGTCGGGTTCACAACACATGACTGATGATGACCAGTCACCTGAGATGTATTGTCCTGTTTTTCATGATTATGATGCTCTTCCAGAGAATCAGACTTATGAGAAGATGTGTGAAAGGTATGATGCATTATTTGATGAAACTTGTGTGATCAAGGCTGATAGCATTGAGCTGAAAAAGCGCTGTAATGAGTTGGAACTGGAAAAGGCTGCACTCTGCCTCGCTTTAGAGGATTACGAGACCGGTCATTCACATAGAGAAAGGGAGAGTGCAGATGACCAGTCATCTAAGTCCAGATTTGAAGTCTTGTATGCACAGATGTGTGTTGAAAATGAAAAGGTTAAAAAGGAAAACAAAGATCTTAGGCATCAATTGTGCATTTCGGAAAATGACATCAATCTCATGCATAGTAAAAGTCTTAAGTTGAAGGAAGAAGTTGAGTCACTCAAGCAATCTAATGTCTACTTGGTTGAATACAATAAATCACTGCAAGTAAAGGTCAATGATCTGTCAATTGGTTCGGCTAAGTTGGATAAGATGCTTAATGTTGGGAAAAGTCACAATGATAGGACTGGTCTAGGTTTTGTTGCTGCTGGGTCTGGTCCCTCAACTTCACAAACGAGGTTTGTAAAAGCAACAGTAGCAACATCATCTAAATCACCTGTCAAGTCTGTTGCACCGGAATCTAGAGTCAGCACTAGCAAAAAGAGTCTTCAAGTGTCTTCAAGTTCCACTGGTCTGTTAAAGTCTAGATTTGTGCCCACATGCCATCATTGTGGAATGACTGGTCACATTAGGCCAAACTGTAATAAGCTAAAGAACAAGAGTGTGACTGGTCACAGTAATTCACTCAGAGAACAGGTTAATCGACTGCTAGTTGAAGTAACTAGAATAGCAAAACTTGTTGAGTCATCTTCCCTATCACCCAGTGTTTCTCAAAAGAAGTGGGTAAAGAAAAATGAAACCTGTCTTGTTGCATTGTCTGTTTTGAATGTGCGTGATCCAACTCGTTGGTACATTGACAGTGGCTGTTCCAAACACATGTCTGGTGACAAATCTGTCTTTGTAAATTTTAAGAATTTTGATGGTGGTTGTGTTGAATTTGGAGGTGGTGAAACTGCTAAGATGACTGGTCAAGGTAGTGTTAAACTTCCGGGTCTACCAGTCCTTGAAAATGTAAGGTATGTAGAAGGCCTTAAGTCCAACCTTATCAGTGTATCACACCTGTGTGATCAGTGGGCTGAGGAAGTCTGCATGTCAACAAAAGGTTGTAGGATTATTGATAGCAAGGGTCGGGATCTAGTCAGGACAGGCAGATCTAATGACAACTGCTATACTCTTGATAGCCAAACCCTGGCTACCAAGGTGACCTGTCACTCTGTGACTGATAAGACCACTGCTTTATGGCATCAACGGTTATGACATATGAACTTCAATGATTTGTACACCTTGGCCAAAAAGCAGCTTGTTAGAGGTATTCCTGAACTAGATAAGCCATCTAAACACATTTGTGGACCATGCCAGTTGGGCAAACAGTCACGTGTCGCACACAAGAGAGTCAAGGATGTCGGGACTAGTCACCCCCTTGAACTCATTCACATGGATCTTGTTGGTCCAGTTCAAACCGTGTCTGTTGGTGGTAAGAAATACATTCTTGTGATTGTTGATGATTTCAGTAGGTTTTCTTGGGTGTCCTTCTTGAGAGAAAAGTCTGATGCTTTTCAAAATTTTGTGATGGTATTCAAGCAAATTCAGAATGAGGTTGTGACTGGTCACCCCTCTGTTGTTAGAATTAGGACTGATCATGGCACTGAGTTTGAGAATTCCTTGTTTGCTGAGTTCTGTGCCAACATGGGCATAAAGCATGAGTTTTCGGCTCCAATTACCCCTCAACAAAATGGAGTTGTTGAGAGGAAAAATAGAGTCTTGATTGAAATGGCTAGAGTGATGCTCAATAGCAAAAATCTAGCTAAAAATCTGTGGGCCGAGGCCATTAATACTGCTTGCTATATTTCCAATCGAGTCTACTTGAGACCAGGCACATACCAGACTCCCTATGAGATCTGGAAAGGGAAGAAACCAATGATCAGTCACCTAAGAGTCTTTGGCAGTACTTGTTACATATTGAGAGATAGGGAACACCTTGCCAAGTTTGATCCCAAGAGTGATGAAGGCATTTTTCTTGGGTACTCCACGACCAGTCGAGCCTATAGAGTTTTCAATCTTAGAACCAATACCATCATGGAGTCCATAAATGTCACAATTGACGACCTTGATGCGTCAGTTGATCAAGCCTTAGATGAGGATGGTTTGTTTCCGGAAAAGGTCACTGAGTCTTCTAGTGAGACTCAGACAGAACAAGATGACCAGTCATCCCGTTCTGATTCTGAAGGGTCGGATGTGTCTAGTCAACCACCAAAGAAAAAGCCAAATTGGGTAGTGTCTAGACACCCTGAACAGAACATAATTGGGTCAGCAAAAGAAGGTGTGAGGACTAGAAGTCAGATCCAAAGTGAAGTAGCACATGTGTGTTATGTCTGCACAGTAGAACCCAAGAACATCAAAGAAGCTCTCATCCATGAGGAATGGGTGCTTGCCATGCAAGAAGAGCTGAATCAGTTTGAGAGAAATCAAGTCTGGACATTGGTCAAGAGACCAGTCACCTCAAATGTCATAGGCACAAAGTGGATCTTTAAGAATAAGAGTGATGAGACTGGTCACATAGTGAGGAACAAGGCTAGGCTTGTTGCTCAGGGATATTCTCAAGTCGAAGGCATCGATTTTGAGGAAACTTTTGCTCCTGTAGCTAGACTTGAGTCAGTCCGTTTGTTGTGTGCTATTGCTTGTCATCTTAAATTCAAGTTGTATCAAATGGATGTCAAAACGGCATTTCTCAATGGATACTTGAATGAGGATGTGTTTGTTGAACAACCAAAAGGCTTTGAGGATCCTCATATGCCCAATGGTGTGTATAAATTGAAAAAGGCTTTGTATGGTTTGAAGCAAGCTCCTAGAGCTTGGTATGATAGGTTGTCTAGTCATCTTCTGTCAAATGGCTATACTCGTGGTTCGGTGGACAAAACTTTGTTCATCAAACGAACCAAGAATGATGTTGTGGTTGCTCAGATTTATGTTGATGACATTGTTGTTGGTTCCACATCCGAATCCCAAGTTCAACAGTTCATAAAGATTATGACTAGTGAGTTTGAGATGAGTCTCATTGGTGAATTGAATTATTTTCTTGGTTTGCAAGTTAGGCAAGAAGAGACTGGTCTCTTCATTTCTCAATCTAACTATGCTGCAAACCTTGTTAGCAAATTTGGATTTTCTTCTGCCAAACCCGCTAGGACCCCCATGAGCAAATCCACCAAGTTGTCTAGTGATAAAACAGGAAAGAGTGTTGACCAGACACTCTACAGAAGTATGATAGGTAGCCTGTTGTATCTTACTGCAAGTAGACCAGACATCTCCTTCTCTGTTGGAGTTTGTGCTCGATTTCAAAGCGATCCTAGAGAATCACATCTTCATGCTGTAAAAAGGGTCATTAAGTACGTTAGTGGGACGTTGTCTTATGGCATTTGGTATACATTTGACACAAATACCAATCTTGTTGGGTTTAGTGATGCTGACTGGGCAGGATGTAGTGATGATCGGAAAAGCACCTCCGGTGGTGTCTTTTATCTAGGAAACAACATGGTTTCTTGGTATAGTAAGAAGCAAAATTTGGTTTCGTTGTCCACTGCTGAGGCAGAGTACATAGCAGTAGGTAGTTGCTGCACACAGTTGCTTTGGATGAAACAAATGCTTAGTGACTATGGCATAGTCGAGGACCAGTTCCTCATATATTGTGATAACACGAGTGCTATATGCATCTCTGAGAACCCGGTGCAGCATTCTAGGACCAAACACATTGATATTAGGCACCACTTCATTAGAGATCTCGTTGAGTCAAAGACATTAATGCTTAAATTTGTGCCCTCGGAAAAACAGCTTGCTGATATTCTAACAAAACCTTTGGAGGATCAGGTCCTGACTGGTCTACGCAAAAGTCTTGGAATCTGCTCTATTGACTAGTGTGACTAGTCACAGTTAATGCTTGTGTATTTTTCAATTCCTGCATATCATGCATCATCTCTAAATTGAAAAACACCTCTCAAACTGGTTTTTCTTTGTGTTGATACTATCAATTGGATATTTGTTAGATATAATTGAAGCCCTAGATTGAGTCAAATGGTCATAATCCCGTCTCTTGATCAAGAAGTAAAGAGTGCATATTCTAAAGTTGGTTGATTTAAATTTGTTTTCAACACTTGTCTATTCCCTTACTACTTGATGATGATTAATCATGTTGACTCTTGATTTTTCAAAAGATGTGTAGTTAAAAATAAAAATGGAGATTTTCCTCGAAAATGAAAACGAGAAGGACAATAAGGCCCTAACTCAAAAGAAAAATAAAATCAAAAGATTAGGGTTTTGGGCTTGAGTCAAAGAAAAGATGTGCCAATGTTGCACCACTACTTCAAATCGATATGATTGATCTACACTCAAAAAGTATAATTGTGCAAGTTATCACTTGTTTGAAAGTCTTAAGATGTTGTGGGTGCATGAAATAGTGAGTCTTCAAATAGTAATCTGTTTTCTTTGTAATGTACACTCAATATGACTAGTCATCCCCTTCCCAAATATGTTGTTTGACTTAGTCATTGAATCTTTTTTATCTCTTGAATATGTCATTGAAAGTGTCAAAATGAATGAGAAAATCAGTTTGAATACAAAAATACAATTCATGCATTTTACTTAATTTATTTATGTTTGCATCATATTTGTTCAAGCATTAACTAGGACAAGTCATACTAATTGGTGATGTTTAGTTGTTGACCGGTGAGTAAATATTGATCATTAATGTGTTTGTTTCGAAATATCAAATATGTTAGTGGGTCTTCATATCTTTGTGTGATGTTTAGCTATTGTGACTCTCGGCATGTTATAACTTGATGTCCAGTCATGTTTGCAATGGAAACAGTGTGGCTGTCTGATCATGTGCCATGTGTATTCCAATTCTTCATGTACAAACGATTCTTTGTTGACTTGTCACCAATCTTGGTATTTAAGACCCCTTGTCTTTTGATCTTCATGTCGCTTTCCCTGTTCTATATTCTCTGATATATCTTAATTAGGAGGAGTAGTTGTTGTGCATGATATCTGCTTTGTTTGAATGATTTTCGGTTTCATGGACATTGTGTACTTTTTGACTAGTCATGTGTGTGACACAGTGTCAAGTGGTTGACTATGTCATGTGTCTATCTTCTCTAATCATTCATTGCCTCTTGTACCTAGTCACCCTTCTTGGAGTATTTGATTTAGGGGGAGTACTGGTCGTCATGGTATGCTTTTCAAATCTTGGTTATGTGACCTCAACATATACATCATTCGATCATTGATAATGTCTTGCACCTAGTCCTTGTCTAGGAGTGTTTGCTGATGTAGTGTGCTTTGAAAACTTGATTGCATGACCCCTTCTATCTTTGTTGATGTGTATGCCTAATCATGCTTGATGCGAGTAATGTAATTAGGGGAAGTTCTTGATGATTGGTGTGTTGATTGGTCTGCTACTTAAATCTTATGATATTTCTGTGATCAGTCATGTCTGTGTCTGTAGTGATTCTGTTTACACTAGAACCATCACGTGCTGATCTTGAATGATAAGTGATGTTTGTGTATGACTAGTTCTTCTTATGCTTCAGATGTGATCTAAATTCGTCTTATGGTAAATTGTGATGGTTGTATCATGTCTTGATTGGATTAGTTAAGAAGAATTGTGATAGTGGTTGCTGTCATGTGTTGATTGATATGGTTAGTCATCTGACTTGCCTCGAGATTGATTCTCTGCTCTGTGCATTGTTGTTGAACGTGGTATTTTGTGGCCTGTTTCTGCTTGCTGATATTTTTGACTAGTCATTCTGAACAATGGTTTTGTGGTATGTCTAGTCTGTCATGTTGTATTTCTCAGGTTGTAACATAATATGCCCTCTCGGACATTGAGGCTTTCTGTGTGTTTGTGTTATGGTTGTGGTGCTATGCTTTCAGTTTCTTTAATTACTACATGGTTTAAGTTTCCCTTATTCCTTAAGTCATGCATGTTTACATTGATTTCATTTGACTAGTCATGTATGAGTTTCTTAGTTTTTGTTGACTAGTCATGTTCTTACTACACTGCTTTCTTCATTGTTCTGTTTCTGCATAGTTTGTTTATTCATCTCTCCGTATTTACCATGTCTAAAGCTTCCGTTTGTGCTAATCCTTTGTCTTCCCATGACAAAAAGGGGAAGTAAGTTTGGAGTTAGGGGGAGTATAAAAATTGCCATGTTCATGATTGCTATTTTTTATCTGGCTAACTCTCTTAATTGTGAATATCATGTTATGGTACTTAGGGGGAGAAAATGCATACATATATACATATTTCTTGAGTTTCAATTGCAGGAACATTCATTGACTGGTCACAGTCATTTGGTGACTAGTCACATATGCATGGATATATATGTGTCTCTTGCAGGTACATTTGGTGACTAGTCACTGCTAGTCAATTCTTGGTGAGTGTGAGAGATGTGAGCATATCGGGTTGTTTTTGTCAAGGAAAGCCAAAGGGGGAGATTGTAGGATATTTGTATCTTAGACTTAATGTAATATTGGCTATCCTTGTAACAAAAACTTTGTAAAATCATTCACATGCTCAATTTAGGTTTTAGAAGTTTAGGATGAAGTTTAGTGATAGGTGATTGAAGTGAAGATCAAGAAATGAAGACATGTTCAGCTTTTGGCATCATTTGCATATGCATAAGGTTTTCATAAACTTAGGTTTAAAATTGAGAAAAATGTGTTCTTCATCAAAATTCCAGTTTTCATATGTTTGGTGACTGGTCACCTTAAGCTTTGCTTTTGACAGCTCAGTTCCTTGACAGTGACTGGTGATCAGTTGCTTGACAGATTAGTGCTTTGTCCGGTTTTAACAGATCAGTGTTTTATCAGGTTTTAAACAGGTCATGTTATTATCCGGGTTGACTGAACATCTGTTTAACCGATGGTTAGTCAGCTACACCCCACTACCTCGGTTTTGACTAGTTTTGACAGATCCTGTTGTTGTCCGGTCAAGCATGCTTTTAACCGTTGTGTAGTCAACTGGTGACTGGTCACCTGAGAACACTCTTTTACCCGGTTTAGACAGGTCATGTCTTTATCCGGCTGAAGCATGCTTTTAACCGCTGTGTATTCAAATGCATCCCACTATCTCGATTCTGCCTAGGTTAAAATTGCTTAAGAAAATCTCAGCCGCTCCTCTTGTGAGATCTGAGCCGCCCCTTTCACCTCTTCCTTGGCTTTAAATACCAAACTCTATCCGCCACTTTTCTTTGGGGTTTTTGCATAATCATAATCATCTTGCATATTTCAAAAACTCCCATCTATGTGCTGCCATTTTTCCTCTCCGATTCTATCTTGTCTTCTTGAGTGCTTTTAGTTCACTTATATAGAAGCTTGTAAGATATTGAGGATGGCATGCGTTTTGAATTTTCTTCACTAAGTTTCGGTTTTCATATAAACTCATATTGAAGGAAACTTTGAAGAAGTTCTTATCTTCACTGTTTTGGCTTCCATGATTTTCAAACTCATATAGTTAGAAGTCCAAAATAGTTGTGTGCAATCTTGTCTTTCATGTTCATGCATTTTATAAGACAAGGTTGAGTTTATTTAGGAGTCATTTGACTTCGTGTTTTTCTGCCCAGTTTTGTGACTGTTGCAGGAAACACACTCGGTTGTCCAGCAGACTTACTGAAGTATTATTGCTCTCTGTAACTCTGCTGGTGACTAGTCACATATATTCATAGCTTACACATTTGGTGCCGCTGACCAGACATACGTGTGTATTCTCTGGAAGTGAATGACCAGTCATCTGAACCACTGGATATGAAGTGATTGAAGAAGAAGCCGCACGAGGGACTGCTGCATCTAAGACTAGGTACATTAGATATTGAGCATTGTCTGAACCTTGTATTGGGCATCTTTTTGCCGTTTCATAGTGGAAGGCCGGTCTTCTGATAGACCCCCGGTTTTTTACCCTTTTGGGGTTTTTCCGGGTACCAAAACATTGTGTCCATCTCTTTGATTTGTTAATCACTTGGCTAATTATAAAATCAGATTTAATTATGCACCAACTTAACTTAACATGCAATATGGAAAAATCTGTGTGACTGGTCATCCTATAAACTGTTGCATTAGAACCGCTGGATTTGAATAGGTTGTAGTTGTGGATAGCCCGCAGATTTCATCTTCACTGAATCTGTTCTGGGACCTAAGTTGGCATAGCATTCGCGTGTGGTTGAACAAATTCACAAGCATACACAATCTGTAATCTAAGTGACTAGTCAGATACTTGAGTTTGGAAACTACGTGACTGGTCACGTGATTCAAGTATTGAAACAAGTATCAGGTTCATCACTTTAGGTGACTGGTCACCTGAAAGTGATCTTTTGTGTGAATTGATTGTACGTGCCGTGACTTAATTAAAAATTACCCCCCTCATTGCCAACCTGCAATATCTCCAGATAAATCCATATAACGGTATGAATAAACCATATACTGAACTGGCATAAAACCAACAATTTACGAAAACAAAACCCATCCACTCACTGTGATTCCAAGCTGTTAACTCGTCTGTCTGAAATACTGGACTGTGGTGGCGCACCGGTGCTCGGATACCTACAAAGTCTTCCATCAACCAACCATCAGAAACCGAAAACAACAATATCATCAAAACCCTAATTCTCCATATTTTGCCCAACTGGGGTACAACCGTATCTCGGATCGCAAAACCGAGTTCGCCATTGGATCCGGAACGACGTTTCCAGTCGGAAAAGTGGCCAGTCAACAGTGGTCAACGCAGGTCAACGGCGGCCACGTCAGCACGCCGAAGCTGACGTGGCACTGACACATGCCGACGTGGTGCCCAGGTGGCAGCCACGTGTCACTGACGCGGCACCCACGTGGCAGCTGACCTGGCAGACGCGTGGCTCTGACGTGCCTGACACGTGGCGCTGACGTGTCTGACACGTGGCAGGCCGCCACCGCCGCCGTCACCATCGCCGGCGCCGCCGCACCGTCGCCGGAGAACTCATCGGAATCTGGAAAATTTCCAGATTCCGGCATGTTCTTCAGCGCCGCCGCGCGCTGCCGTGCCGTCGTCGGAATTTCCTCAAATTCCGGCGACTATTCCCCATTTTCCGGCGACCTCTAAAATCCTCAAATCTCAACCATTTCCAACGATCCATATATGGAAATTCATCTACGGACAACAAGGAATCCAAATGTACCAATTTCAAAACTCACCGGGGTCGGGTTTGGCCGGAAATTGCGTCGGAAGCTCACGGTTTCCGTTGGTGTCGTCGCCGGCGATTCCGAGGGCTACAGTCGTCGAGCCAGGGTGTTCTGTGTTCGTCTCGCCGCGCTGGAGCTGATGGTGGTGGTCGGGGGTCCGATCCGTGGCCGGAGCGCATCGATCGGCGACGGAGGGCGTCGGGTTTGCGTGGCTGGTTCGGGTTTCCAAATGTGGAAACCCGACCGGTTTTCTTTTAAAAACCCCGGTTCGAGCTTTCCAGAAGAATCCAGACCGCTGCCCACTCTGGGCTTGCCACGTGGCGGCCCACTCAAACCCACCAAATCGTTTTTCGGCCGTAACTCCTTCGATATAACTCGGAATCCAATTCCTTCTTCGCGGACGCGCTCGTATCGTCGAGCTCTTCGCATAGAGTCCAATATTGACTGTACAATTCCCAATGGTCAAAAAGTCAACATCAGACTCCCAGGGGTATTTTCGTCATTTGACCCAAAAATCAGGGACGGGTCGTAACAATCTACCCCCCTTATAGAAATTTCGTCCGCGAAATTTCACATGCTGTACTCCACACTATCTCCACACTGTCCATAACCCGCTACAAGCAAATACCAAGGTGTAAAGCAGCCTCCCCATCGTATCAACCTCCGTCGAATGTGACAATCCCACTCATTCGCCATACTTCCGCTGCGCAACTCCGATCTAACGTGATCTAAACTGGTCTCTACCTCCCCACTTGCCAAGAAATGCTTGGCCCTGTACATGATATACTCATGCTCCTAATGGCTCCTTGCGCTTCACCATACCCTTCTACGCTGGAATCCACCAACATTTCAAAAATCGAGAATTACGAGACCCACGATGTGTACGACGTGGTCCCGTCTGATGACATGATAACCACTGTCCTCACTTCTAATCTAGGGACCCCACAAAGGTCTATCATCAATCTTCGCTCACTGGACATTCACCAATAAAGAACCGTATGAACAACTCCAATACCCCAACACCTTGCATCGCCACATCAGAAGCTTCCTAACAATCTCTCCAAAAACCGTGGGTGTCGAGAATCTCCACTAGCCCACGCTGCAACAACTCAAATATCCTCAAAGATCTCCCCGGGAACCATCGTATGCATCTCCTCGGGGTCTTCGACTCTCTCCCCTACGAACAACAAAAGAACCCTACCAACTTCCGCTCTGGCTAACACCGTCGTGTCCTCAATGCGATGACTACTTCACGTTCCTCCCTCGCCTAACAACAATTAACCACCAGACCACAACAAGAAGCGGTAAAGATCTGGTGAATAGGGAGGCGAAGATGCGAAAACTGGGTAATCCCCTACTGATAACTGCTATCCGCATCGAGAGGACAAGCAGCCAAGCAAGCTTAGCAGAGACTCTCATCACTTGCCAGGACAATATCCTGTCGATCCCCACCGATTGAGTTGACTCAGTCCTCCTATAGAGTCCAACAACGAGGGGACCACGATCAAATGTGGCGTGAGAAGGGTGATCTTCGACTCACGTGCAAACACTGCATGTCCCGTTGAACTCCTTTACGTCCCCAAAGAACTGTAGATAACTCGGAGATAAGAGGTGTCAGCCAAGGATGTCAGACATCTGCACAACTCCCATGCAGGCACCTCGTACACAAATACAGTCGCTTCAACTCTCCTTAACTGCCCTTCAACACTGACACACACACCGATACAATGACCTGGTAGCCTCGCAGGGTCCACATACGGAATCAACCTCATGGTGAACTCGCATCGACCTCCAATGTGCTCCTGCATCGTCTCAAACCACTTCACCAATCCGTACTATATCAAGCTCACCCTCGAGCTTCTTCCAAGTTCCTCCTTAATCGATTCCCTTCCATACCTAGAGAGGAACTGCATGTAATCAAAGATCGGAATGCAGGAGACGCACAAGCTAGAGGGAAGTGACTCGAGTGCTTCCATCTGCCAAGTTTGCACTCAGAGAACGTAAGGGTTCACTGCGGCCTCCTAACCGTTACAACCTCCTGCCAGAACGACCACGAGGCACATCCACTGGCAAACGAGGATAAACTCCCATCTTCCTCAGCCATAAACGGCTGGGTCAAGTTCCTCAAACAAAGCACCCTACCAAGCTCGAGGTGACAACTTACGAAGGACATCACTTCTCCCTATGCGTCCTAGGGAAGCCATAGTACTGCTGGCACCAAGTGAACACTAATCTCATAGGGCTCGCTGGCCCAATCACGCAGGGCCCACAAGTCCAACCTCAACATTCCCTTGCCAGCATGAAGCACAACACCGCTAAAGCCACCACTGCTCCACTCCTAGACTATGGTAGCACGCTTCCCTATCTTTAACCAAGTACACGTCACTTTAGCTCCCAAGGCTTCCAATTCCCACGATACTGCAAATGTCAGAAGATCGATCGAAGGATGTCACAACTCCCGAAACCATGCTCATAATCTTCATTA
The DNA here is from genome assembly GCA_033992175.1 of Spiraea crenata. NCBI lineage: Eukaryota > Viridiplantae > Streptophyta > Magnoliopsida > Rosales > Rosaceae > Spiraea > Spiraea crenata. Next base: position 64,965 of record JAVBHV010000082.1, on the reverse strand, counting down.
CACTCACATCACTCCCTCGTGAGTCAAACGAGAAGTAGCTCCTCTAGCAATGCCATCATAGCTCGAAACCCTAACTCAAGTAAACGTCCTGAAGCAACTCTCTCTCATAATGCCATCATCTTCAGTTTCAGAAATCCAACCATATAGTGAGTCTATCATCTCCTTCTTGGGGAACTGTGTACGAACAGAAGCCCGGTAGCGAGCACTCAATGACCATTGCCTGAGACTGACCATCGTAGCAATTGATGGCACATCAGACCTCCCAGATGAGCCATAGGATACACCGGTATACCGACTAAACGGTACCACCCGAGTAGCCATCCACCTGAAAGTGGTTCCCATACTCGGCGAAACTATTGTTTCCATCGCTAAAAGTAGCACTGGCCCAGTATTCCGCCAACGACTCAACACCTCCAATCCATTATCCATACGGGCTGGAACCACCCGCTCTTCAAGCCTACCGACATCCATAGCGTCCATGTTCTTGAGCAAGGCAATGCTCGAAATAGCCAACATGGGCTTCACCAACAAAGAGAATCTCTTAAGAACCACAGTAGTGCTTTCTCCATCCTACTACTCCATAAGATTCAAAACAATTTCCCACAACTCACAAGAAACGACAATCAAGGAGGGAACACTCCTTCCCACTAATCCCAACATACGCCAGTCCAATAGCAAGGGGGGTTTCTCACTTATCTCCATATAATCCATCACTACTCGGCCTCTTCACTACCTCTGTGGCTATCTAACTCTCTAGCCCCTGTACCACGGGCAATCTCCTAAGAGTGCACGAAGAGGTACCGCCCTTGGATAATATCTGTATGCGCCCTAGATAACTGTTAGAGACCAGGTATCGCTCGAGGAGGCATGGCTCTGCAGGAGTACAACGAGGTATGGAAGAAGCAACGACTGACTAAACGGAACAGGAAGGCAAAACCTATGCTCTGATACCAACTGTTACACCCCGTCCCAGAAAGGTGGGCCCGGGATGTACGACCATCACCCGGACGGTGACGAAGCCTAACCCGCACACAAAAATGACCAAACAGAAGAAATAAAAACACCAACACACGCAATTGGGCCCAAACGAACACATAACACGACTACAATAGCATCAGAGCATCTACAACAAAATAAAAAAAAAACAGCGGAAACTGTTGTCAACCTGAACTGACAGGGGATGTCCCTACATTCTCGGAACGGATGCAGAGCCATCGAACTGCCTCTCCTCGCGTCTCTGGTCAACTCAGCTACTAATCCCTGAGGGGGGCGCAAAACCAAAGGGTGAGTGGATGGAAAAATAAATTATCTATCAAAAACCGTTCTGAAAACATATAATATAATCCCCCCTGCTGTAAAAACATAAGCTGTACTGAAATACTGAAAATACTGTAACATACTCTGGTCGGCGCCTGTCAAGTGCACGTGATATACCACACCCAGTGCCAGGGTTACGCAAGGCACCGCTGTGTACATATGAAAATATAAACCCCTGTGTACCCCCACTCACATCATCACCCCCAGTCCCTGGAAAATGCGCAGGGACCGCTATCACCGGAATTAAGGCTAGCAAGTGGGGTCTTCGGATCGGGCAACGATGTGAGCGCTGTGTCCTACGGCCGTAGTCCGAGTACTAAAATGTACGTGTGATACTATGTGCACTAGACTACTAAAAAACCAGTAATATATCTCCAGATAAGTAAATATAACGGTATGAATAAACCATATACTGAACTGGCATAAAACCAACAATTTAAGAAAACAAAACCCATCCACTCACTGTGATTCCAAGCTCTTAACTCGTCTGTCTGAAATACTGGACTGTGGTGGCGCACCGGTGCTCGGATACCTACAAAGTCTTCCATCAACCAACCATCAGAAACCGAAAAACAACAATATCATCAAAACCCTAATTCTCCATATTTTGCCCAACTGGGGTACAACCGTATCTCGGATCGCAAAACCGAGTTCGCCATTGGATCCGGAACGACGTTTCCAGTCGGAAAAGTGGCCAGTCAACGCCGGTCAACGGCTGCCACGTCAGCACACCGAAGCTGACGTGGCACTGACACAGTGCTGACGTGGTGCCCAGGTGGCAGCCACGTGTCGCTGACGCGGCACCCACGTGGCAGCTGACCTGGCGGACGCGTGGCGCTGACGTGTCTGACACGTGGCAAGCCGCCACCGCCGCCGTCACCATCGCCGGCGCCGCCGCACCGTCGCCGGAGAACTCATCGGAATCTGGAAAATTCCCAGATTCCAGCATGTTCTTCAGCGCCGCCGCGCGCTGCCGTGCCGTCGCCGGAATTTCCCCAAATTCCGGCGACTATTCCCCATTTTCCGGCGACCTCTAAAATCCTCAAATCTCAACCATTTCCAACGATCCATATATGGAAATTCATCTACGGACAACAAGGAATCCAAATCTACCAATTTCAGAACTCACCGGGGTCGGGTTTGGCCGGAAATTGTGTCGGAAGCTCACGGTTTCCGTTGGTGTCGTCGCCGGCGATTCCGAGGGCTACAGCCGTCGAGCCAGGGGTGTTCTGTGTTCGTCTCGCCGCGCTGGAGCTGATGGTGGTGGTCGGGGGTCCGATCCGTGGCCGGAGCGCATCGATCGGCGACGGAGGGCGTCGGGTTTGCATGGCTGGTTCGGGTTTCCAAATGTGGAAACCCGACCGGTTTTTTTTTAAAAACCCCCGGTTCGAGCTTTCCAGAAGAATCCAGACCGCTGCCCACTCTGGGCTTGCCACGTGGCGGCCCACTCAAACCCACCAAATCGTTTTTCGGCCGTAACTCCTTCGATAAAACTCGGAATCCAATTCCGTCTTCGCGGACGCGCTTGTATCGTCGAGCTCTTCGCATAGAGTCCAATATTGACTGTACAATTCCCAATGGTCAAAAAGTCAACATCAGACTCCCAGGGGTATTTTCGTCATTTGACCCAAAAATCGGGGACGGGTCGTAACATATAATAAATATTTAAGGTTGAGTATTATGACAAGTGATTGGACACTCGCACGATGAAATTTAAGGTCAACCATAAATATTTAACAATATTACTCAACCAAAAATGTTGAGTATTATTTAAGGTTAAGTAAAATTTTCAGATATATCCAGGGTAAGAAGCCCAATTACGTGTTTACAAGTGATTGGACCCTCACACGATGTCTGAGATCAGTTGCCCGAGAGGGTCACTTGGCCAAAATTTTGGTAAGACCCCTTCCGAGCTCCTAAGGCCATCTTTAGAAATGGAATTTAGAGTAGCTTAAACACTATTAGCCCCTTTTTTGGTGTATAAAAAATCGTTTTTAGCAATGGAATGTCTAAAAGGCTAAAGGGCTACAAAGCAGGCTAGAGGGATAGAGGGTTGGCTACTCGTAGCCCTTTATCAGTAATTGAACGGGGGCACTAAAGTGTCTAACGGAGGTATAGATTGGATACCAAAGTGTCCAATTTTAAATATTGGGTACCAAAATGTCTTATTTGCCAAACATTGGGTATCATTGGAGGATTTAACCCAAGTGAAAGTGAAAGTAAGGAGAAATAGCTTATGCCCCATTAGGCATTGCTTTCATAATCGGATTATGGGTCGAAAGTGTAGGATATTTTATGATTGGCTATCCTTGTTGATACTATACCCGAACCGGTCACATGCCACTCGGGAAAGGAAGCTATTCGGACAACTCCTACGTTCCAGGAGCACACCTCCAGAAGTCCCTTCCCCGGAAGTCCTTTCCCCGGAAGTCCTTTCCCCGAAAGTCTACCTTCAGGCCGGCTCAGGCCCAGACTGCACCAACAAGGCCCCCGGAGGCCCATCAAAGCTCTTAGAAGCCCAACAAGAGAGACAAGGCCGATCTAGGCATCCAATGCCTTGATGACACCAAGCCTCCACATTACCACTAATTACAAGGGCGCCATTGCCCTCCTCTATAAATACAAGGCCACCTCCACAACACAAGGGGTCCAGGGTCCAAGCCCCAACTATTGGTATTCACCTCTCTCTCAGATTCTCTCTCAAGCTAGAGATCTCCTTCTTCCCGGGCTGACTTAAGCATCGGAGGGTCTAGGCCGGTACCACACCGGTGCCCTTTCAAGCTTACCCTTTCCTCTGTGCAGGTTCCCCGAAGCGGCTTTCCGGAGTCATCTTCCCTTTCCGGACAGGAGCGGGACATCACACATCCTTCCCCATCCGGATCACCTTCCGGGACCACCTTCCGGGCCCTCCCGAAAGCCAACATCCGGAGCTAGCCTCTCAGCTCCTCGAAACATACACATCAATCCGACCAAGGATCCTTCACTTTCATTGACCGTTGACCCGAGCCATTTTTGGGCATCAACAATCCTTGTAACAAAAACATTGTAAATTATGTAACAAGCTCAATTAGTCAATAAGGTTTTATTTCTAGATCTTTAGGATAATTGAAGAAGCTTGGAAGATTGAAGATAGATGATGATTGAAGATGCATTCATAATTAATGATCATCTGCATAAATCTTTTGTGTCAAAACTTAGGTCCTTATGTTATTAAGTCAAAACTTTTTAAACACTTTAAGGTTTTGTACTTGTTCTTACAAGAATAAGGATTTCAAGTTTTTCGTGACTAGTCATCTATTTCATGCACGTGAACGTTGACTGCTTTTCTGACAGATTGATTAAACAGTATATGTTATTATCCTCCGGTTAGTCAAATTCACCCCACTCACTCGAATCTGCCTAGGTTTTGTTCAAAGTGAGATTTAAGATTTAATCTTGGCCATTGGCTTCTTATCTTCTTATGTCTATTTAAACAAGACATCATCTTCTCCATTCGGCTGGGGTTTTCATGCTAAGCATCTCATATTTTCTGAAAAACTCTCACTTTTATTTTGCTGCATATTTCCTCTCCAGTTCTTACTTGTCTTCTTGAGTGCCCAGTTCACTTACATAGAAGCTTCATAAGATTGTGAGTATTATATGCATTGTTGAATATTGTTTTCAAAAGTTTTTCTTTCATAGAAAACACATTGAGCTAACTTTGAAGAAGATTCATTCTTTACTGTTTCAGCTTGGTTTCAAAAGTTCTACACTTTTAGTCAAAAGAGGATTGTGCAACTTAAGTCTTTACATGTCCATGCATATCTTAAACTTAGTTGAGTTTTAGAGGTCATAGACCTTAGTTGGTTTGCTGCCCAGTTTGTAGCTGCAAGCAGTGAACACAGTCACGTTACATTTCCTGGGAGTTTCACTGCTTTTTAGAAATGCATCTGTGACTGGTCATAAATCACTACTGTTGATACCATACCCGAACCGGTCACATGTCACTCGGGAGAGAAAGTTATTCGAACAACTCCTACCTTCCGGAAGCCCTTTCCCCGGAAGTCCTTTCCCCGGAAGCCCTTTCCCCGGAAGTCCTTCCCCCGGAAGTCCTTTCCCCGGAAGTCTACCTCTAGGCCGGCTCAGGCCCAAACTGCACCAACAAGGCCCCCGGAGGCCCATCAAAGCTCCTAGAAGCCCAACAAGGGAGACAAGGCCCATCTAGGCATCAAATGCCTTGATGACACCAAGCCTCCACATTGCCACTAATTACAAGGGCGCCATTGCCCTCCTCATAAATACAAGGCCACCTCCACAACAAAAGGGGTCCAGGGGTCCAAGCCCCAACTATTGGTATTCACCTCTCTCTCAGATTCTCTCTCAAGCTAGAGATCTCCTTCTTCCCGGGCTGACTTAAGCATCAGAGGGTCTAGGCCGGTACCACACTGGTGCCCTTTCGAGTTTACCCCTTTTCTCTGTGCAGGTTCCCCGGAGCGGCTTCCCGGTGTCACCTTCCCTTTCAGGACCGGAGCGGGACAGCACGCATCCTTCCCCATCCTGACCACCTTCCGGGCTCTCCCGGAAGCCAACATCCGGAGCTAGCCTCTCAGCTCCCCGAAACATACACACTGATCCGATCAAGGATCCCTCACATTCATTGACCGTTGACCCGAGCCATTTTTGGGCATCAACAACCACATCATACATTCACGGTGCCACGTTATAGGAATACATGTGTATGTCCTTGTAGCGTGTTGACCAAGCAAGGATCCACCAGAGGTGAAGTGATTGAGAAGAAGCCGCACGAGGAACTGCTGCATCTAAGTTAGGTAACTAGATATTGAGCTTGGTCTAAACCTTGTATTGGGCATCTTTTGTCATTTCATAGTGGAAGGCCGGTCTTCTGATAGACCCTGATTTTTTATCCCTTAGTGGATTTTTTCGGGTACCAAAACTCTGTCTCCATCTTTGTGTATTGTTAAACATTCGGTGTAATTAAAATTGGATTTAATTTCGCACCAAATCACTTAACATGCAATCTGGACAAATCTGCCTGACTGGTCATCTTAACTGCTGCATTAGAAACGCTGGTTTGAATAAGTTGTAGTTGTGCATAGTTCGCGAATATCTAACTCACTGATTTCATTGAGGACCTAAGTTGGCATTGCATTTGAGTGTTGTTGATCAAATCACAAGCATCCACAAGTTATTTGTTAAAGTGATTAATCTTCTTGGACATCTGCTAAGATCAAAACAATTCAAAGTAAACTGTCAGGGATCATTGCAACGGTGACTGGTCATTCTTGTAATCTTGTTTGTGCTGTTTGTTAAAGTAGAGGGAATAATTTTAAAATACCCCCTCATTGCCAACCTGCAGAAAGTGATTATGCGAAAGTTTTTGACAACGAAAAGTGTGTGGTAAACCTAAAAATAACACTTCCGTGTATAATTGCTTTCGATAAAAGCTGATTCTCGAAAGCAGCCTATGGGTAACTTTCATAATCAGCTTTCATTTGGGACACACTGGGAATTACCAAAATGTTTAAAGGAATTTTTTTTTTCCTTCCAATTTCATCTGTCTCAAACATTTCAATTTACACATTTTTCCCAATCATCCCACCCTACTCTGGCCTTCATCTCCCAACCCATAATTTCAAATCGGCCTTCCTCCCCACCAGCGACCACCACCACCTCTGCTCCTCCGCCGCAACAACCATTACCACCTTTAGGCCACGATCGGCGCCATGGCCCCATGCCCAGAAGCTGTGACGTCGCCTAGAATCCGGATCGGTTTTGGGACGACGAAGACGTGCAGCGATGAGGAAGAAGACTTTGGGGGGTTTGGTTTTCGGTGCGGGGTGGGTGCAGAGATAGAAGAAAGAAGCTGAATTGAAGAGGAGAGAGGATAAAATAATTGAGTAAAATAATTGTACAAAATTTGGATTTTTTAAAACAAAAATGTCTGTTTTTGTCATTATATATATCTCACAACACTTTACTAAAAATTTTACTAAACACCTAAAACTGATTATTGTGATTCAAAGTAGTTTTGATAGAATTTTTACCAAACGCTAAACTGATTATTCCGAAAACTGATTACCCGAAAGCAATAATGATAAGTGACTATGCGAAAGCATATCAATGCAAACTAGGCCTTAGGCTTTTATCTTGGGGTTGAACCCTTATTTAGAGGATGGACTTAAGGGCGAAGTCCCTTGTTTCCGATGTGGGACTTTTTCTTTTGTTAGGTGTTTTATCGTACATTTTAGCCTTTGTATGGGACCCACCGCTTATTATGTGAAGCGAGTTAACAATTCCATGCGAAGGTGAATGCGAGGAGTACGAGTGCTATGTTTGCTCAATTAATGGTATTACAGTTTGTGGTGGAATCCACAAGCCTCATAAGACGTGTTAATGAGTTCGTGATTTTGTCCACATGGCATCCTTAATGTATGATATTTGGCTGATTGGGTAGGGTATGAACGTAACCTTACTATTTACACAAACCTATTTGAAAACTTGTGTTTGACCACATAAAAAAAGGAGCAAAGATGTTGAAGCTTTTAATTTCAACTAGTCAAACAATGTTTTTACCAATCTCTTGCATATGTACGATACAAAGCTTCCTCCTTTCCTCTTTTATACAAGCGAGAGACCCACCACGCGGAAACTATTTGCAAGCACGGCAAAATTTGTCACGTGATGTTGCAAATTTGACAAAATGTTGCAAGCAAGCATTTCTCCCATATCAGAGACGAGGTGCCGCTGCTATATCGAATGGTCATCTGCGAGCCAGATAGAAGTTTGAATTGCTAAATAGATAATCAATTTGTAATCCCTTTTGAAATTACAGATTATCACCATGTTAGTATGAGAACCAAGTCAACAATGGCCCCGACTCGCAAAGTATGAAAGCTCTTGCTATCTTCTTCCCAGCAGTCATGTTTCTGCTATCCCACAAAAATCTATGGAAGAAGGAAAACAGACATCAGAAAAGATTTGTGCGAAAGAGAATGATAAATGCACCAAGAACCTTTTTCGTATCATGAAATGATGAAATTCCTATGAAATCCCATTCGATGTTAGCTTGGCATTGTAAAACTGAGTTCCGCTTAGTGCATCTTAATTTTAAACTCTATATCTAGGCCGAGTCAACTTACAGGAATAGTGACATGCAGTTCATATCATGCAACTGAATGGAAAGACATCTTTGATCAAAAAAGAATGGAAAGACATCTATGCAACAATATAGAAGTGACAGATTGCCTCTCATTGATGTCAAAGAAAAGAGGTATAGAAAGAGACTTACACAAAATTGAAATCAGCTACTTCTTCATCTATCCGTTAGTACTATCACCAATAATAGATAGAACCCTCTGCTTAAACCTATCAATTTTCTGCACATATAGAACCAAGGAAAAGGATCAATATAGTAGAGAACATACATTATAAAAGTAACTTCAATCAAAGTTTCAAAATCAGACCAAGCTGGAGACCCTTTTCCATCTTTCCGTAGAGGCAGCAGCATCTTTGAGATGTAAAGAATGTGGAGTGTCAAAACTTAAAAAGTACGCTGAACTTTCTGTGGCTTCAGCTATCCACAGAAAATTCATTTGGTCCTTTTCTCTCTTGGTAAGATTACAAAACCCAACCTGTAAAGAATAAATATAAAAGGTTATTAATGAAAACAACAAATAGAATCTTAAATGCCCATGGCAGATAGGATGGTATCAATTTAAACAAACGTGAGGGGGACAACTGTAACACTGTAGTAAAAGCAGTTTGAACTTTAAATGTGAAATCCAGAGACAACACAATCATCTAGTACTTTTTCTCATCTTAAAAGGTTCTACAACCACAATTAATGAGCTATATGACTTCCAAGTAAAAATGGCAATTTGTTTCTTCAAGCTAAATAAAAAGGCACCATGAAAGTTGTCTCTGTCAGGTGCATGAAGGCAGTACAGAGAACATTAATTAATAGAGGCAAAACTACAGTAGAGGCTTTGACCCAACGAAAGTTGGCCTTATATCTGCTGCTTCAATTGTTGCCGTTGTGTAGAAGATGGTATCATGGCTGCTTTGTCTTATACTATTGTAATATTTCATTTCATTTTTTTTATTTTACTTCTCATGGGCACCTTGGCTTTGGATTGTATATTTATACTTTACTCAATTCCATGAACTTATGTTCCTTACTAAAGCTAGCCAAGAGGGATGTATCTAAATGTGACCATAACACTTGTGCCTTTAAGACTAAATAAATGTGTCAACTGTTGGTTTCAAGGGTTTAGACTTATTTCAGAATCCAGAGACAGAAAAAGAAATACTAAGGAAAAACTACCTTCCAAAATGATACTGTTTCACATCATGACATTCTCAATATTTTATAGCATAAACTTAGGAGTGAAATTCTGAAGTGGACTGTTTGAAGGAACATTACATACCACTTCTCCTGCGAGGTTAGAGTTTATAATAGCATCTGAATCATCGTTGATCAATGGTGAACAGAAACAGATGGCAAGAAGAGAATCACATAGTTCTTCTGACTTTAATATAGATATAGAGCTATCTGTCACAAACGCCCACTGCTTTTTCTGGTGACCAGCTATATAAACTTTCCCGACAAACACAACGAATGCAGCAATATCAAATCCACTGCATACCACCCAACACAAAAAAGAGCATCCTACATTACTTTTCTACGGGACCAAGCAGAAGCATCAATGTGGTAAGTGTAGGTTAAGTCTAGGATTAACCTGGAAAGAGGAACTTTATCGAAATCTGACAATAAGACTGATTTGCGAGGACTGAAGAAAGGCCTGAAATGATCTAATATTTAGTAAAAAGTAGATATAAAATAATGAAGGGAAAAAAAAACAGAAATAATACTTACTTAAACTGTTCTATTGCCTGCTGAGATAAAGGCTGCCATTTAGTTGAAGATCCTCTTGCTAGCAAGTGTAGAATGTTCACATCAGAATTTGTGGGTATAAGCCCGGAAACGCTGTATGCATGTCCCTCAACCAGCTCAGACTTCTGTTGAATCAGAAAGTAAAATTTGAGAATGTTCATAAGTAGCATCATAATATTCACAGAATATTTTTCAAGAGAGACTCGTCATTTATGTTCCACACACTTGGGGTAAAATGGTACAGTTGAATCCATATTAAACATCACCCTTGGGTTTACCTGCTTCTCCGATGGGTTCCAGATGGTTATTATGCCTTCTTTCAAACTGCTTTTGCCTTGATATAATTTTCTTGTTAGTCCAACCACTCTCACCCTCATGAATGGTGTGACATCCCGCTCACCTAAGCTGGCATCTTCCAGTGCTTTCATGATGGATTTCTCCATGTCTGACTGCTTGATTGCCTACTCTTAAACTTGCCATGGTTAAAAAACTTTCTAGGTTAAAAATCTTTCTAAGCAGGACATTCTTCAAACAAAAACATTTTAAACCCACCTCTAGCTTTGCTCGATATCTGGTAAAAGTTTTCAATTGTTCTGTAGTCATTTCTGCCATTAAAAATTCGGGTTCAGCTGCTGTCTGTAGTATCTTTAAGAGTTTTGCTCCTTCACTATCGCTGTCATCACACATATGTGAATGTTCTACTCCTCTTTGGAACTCAGAAATAATGCCTTCTATAACATTAGAGCGCCTGCATCCAAAACGAGTATCAGCCATAGCCTTTCAAAACAATGCTCCTTCATGAAAATTGCAAAGATTACCAACAAGAATCTTATTTTCCTATGTAGATAGAATTTCACAATAAACTTATATAGAATTTCACAATAAACTTTTAAAGTTTTATATGCAGATAGAATTCACAATAAAAAAAATTTAAGTTTCCATGTTTTACCAAATACTAGTATTACCTGCACAATGTTCATGATAATTCATTATAGCAAATAAAAACTTGGATTTTCAAATGATAAAACATGAGAGCACTTAGTTATAAATTATATATTCTACGTAAAAGTAATTTTGTAATATGAGATCAATTTGAGTAACAAGCATATGTACACAAAAATATTATTAGCTCTGAAGAACGACAACTCTCATGAGGTAGAGTAGAGTACGTGATGCAGGAAAGTTGGCCAAAAAGGCTTCCCACTCCCATATTACTTGTAACTTTTCATCTGAAACATATTTTATAGTCTCTTTCTCTAAGACGAGAAACTCAACAGCATATCTAGTTCTCCCATCTAAACTCATGCTAACCGCTAAGTGCTTCCTTTCCAGCCTTGCATTCCCGCAACAAATAGATCAGCACAAAATGAGCATAATATTCCAGATAGTTTAATGATCTCTCTTATACTAAAGAAGAAATCATCTTTGAGCTTATACTGGCTAATTGAAGCCGAATTAAAATTTAGGATTTTTCTTCTTCTACATAATTCTTCTGTTGTTACAGACAAGCAAAGACCGACCACGAAAATAAGTCAGACGATCCTCTTCTGATTCAAATAACTTTGTATCAAAATGGACATTGTTGAGCACACTATAGGGCATATAAATTAAAGTGCAACTCGACAGTAGACAGAAGAACACTTGAACAGACTACAGTGAAAAACTTTAGATTTTAATTGAAAAACGAATTATTAAGCAGAAATACTTTTAAAACCGAAATTAGCTTATAGTTACTTGCTTGATCGGAATGTATACCTCTGTTGGTAAGATTCAACCATTTTGGCCTCCAGCCTCTCTGATCTTACAATAGATCTTCCATTACTTAACCTAGAAGGAAAAAAGACGATGTTTGGTGTTCAAAGTTAAGGACACATATCATCATCCCAAATAAGATCATAAAGTAATACAACTCACCTCTCTTTGTAGAGAACAGGGTATATCCGTGTGACTCCTAGGAGAGTACAAGGGACGGGACCTCCATCACTCTTGATACAACTGAACGCTAAGGGAGCACCAACACCCTTGCCTGTCGTTGACACCAAAAAAAAGGACAAAAAAAAACAAAAGCCTTGCTTGTGAAAATGAATTTGAGAATCATGTATAAGAAGCCAATAAGATAAACCTATTAATACTCTAAACAATGCATGACAACAATATAACAAAATCCTATTGAACTAAAATGGTGCTTACAAAATCCCAGTCTATCAGCCCAATGAGATCTATATGTTCCATTTATGTGCAGCCGTAAAGTTACTGCTCTTGGTGCCTGAAGCTGAAACAGAAACATGATAAATCTAACTATAATCAGGAGGTAAACTTGTTTTCATTTGGTTAACTAAGAAGGAATCTGAAGCCCAGTGAGAACCTCGAGGGGTGATACAGGCCCAGTCCAGCCACAGAGTACTGCTCCCCAAATCTTCAGAAGACATGATAAACTATAAGCAAACAGAAACTCTGAACATAATGATTTAATCTGAGAGGGCGAAGAGGAAACAACAAAGCAACGTATGTACCCTAAGCTTCTGTCCCACAAACAATTTTCCACTAGCAAGCTGCTTTGACAGTGGTGTATCCAGAACAGCATCCACTGAATACCTGGAGACAAGATGACCTTACATTCCATCATCATGTGTATAAGCGTTAAAAGGTAAGTACTTACCACCCATCAGTCAGTTCGACTTTTGCAGTACTACTGGTTTGAGCTCCGGAGGTAGTCTCCATATTCGGCTCACAATTCAAGAGGACAGCTGAGATGCATAGAATGACCATTGAAGAAGGCGATGCATCTCCTTCCAGAATTCTCCTAATTGCAGATCGGTGACCATGATTCACTTCTCTTTCATATCTGTGCATATGCATGTGCAAATTGTTATCAACTTATCATGGACACCACACATCCCCAAGACTAAACTGTATGACTTTGTCATTAGATTAAAAACATAATACCTATACTTCAATTCCTCAAGCACGTTGGAGACTGTCAAAAGTTTTCCATATGTTTTAAATGTATAACACCTCTCATAGCTAGCCAGTTTCCAGACAACCCACTTGTAGTGATTCGTGACCCACCTGGAGATAGGATAATATAAGAATTCTGAACAAAAGGTCAGAAGCCTGAAAATTACCTAAAAGAGGAATATTGGCAAAGATGCTACACGCTACAGATGAAGTTTACATGAGTTCCAAACAATAGAAAGTTAACAAATCCAAGATGGTCCATAACCCAAGCAACCCATGGGTTGAGTACTAAACAAATCCAAGATAGTCCATAACCCAACCAACCCATAGGTTGAATACTATCAGGCCAATTCCATAAAAAAAATGAAATTTATATATCAGAGAGTTTTAATCCAGCATTCAGGAAATAAGGTGAAAATACTTCAAGTACTAGTTATTTACTCTCTGGAGATATATTGCACTGACGCTCCATAACAGGCCAACATGTGGACAAAAGCTTCAGCTCCAATGCAGTTTACACCAGATTCATCAAGAAACAAGTACTTTTCTGCATTAGTTGCTGTAATTCTTCTCACCGGGTCTGGCAAATGCTCCAACTGAAATCATTGAATACATAAAAGGGTATCAGTACCCAAGCAGAGATAATCTGTAGAAGGAAACTACCACAGTAATTAGTCTCCGTACCATGTTCTGGTCAGGTAGTGGTGGTGGAATTCCAAAATAATTCTTCATATGCATTCTAGTCACGGAGAAAGGATATTGAGCAGAAACCTTTGTTTTGGAACACGAATGGCCAGAGGACAAAGTAGACAAACCTGATGCAGCAGTAGCTTAAAATAAAGAGCATATATCATTTGAAAATAATATAATATCAGAAAAATTATTTGCAGAGAATATTGAAAGTTACCGCTAACCACAACCGGGACATTCATATGCAATGGAGAGAAGTTGGAACAGCGGGGCTTCTTGAAAGGAGACACGAAACTTCTTCCGAGCTTCCTCTTCACACTAGTAATTTGTGTACTATTCATAGCAGTGGTGGCAACGGTATTTGAAATATCAGCCAAAGGATTTCCTAGTGGCCATCCAACAGAATTGTTCTTCAAACCAGCCCCATTTGCTGAATAATTGGGTGTGTCGCTAAGGGGCTTCTGCCGATAGGGTATTTCCCTCTCTGACCTACAGACTGTTCCATTGCTAGCAACATCAAATTGGGAAATCAGGTTAGTGCCCCAATTTATAGCTGATGAACGCACTTGATTAGACGACGATTTGTATGGAGATACGAAAGTCTTGGTCAAAAAATTGTTCCTAGTCATTTTGGGATGAGAAAAGGCAGTTCCTTTAAGTTGCTTAGAAAATGACAAATCCGAGTCAGCTGCATTCCCCTCATTCAAAAAGTTTCCCAAGTCTGGGTCACCAAGTAGACTCCTTGCACGTTGGAGTGCATCAGTGGAGACTGATATAGATCTTCCTCCGGCTGTATGGAACTTGACTGATAAAGGTTTGTTGGGAAGCCTTTCGAGCTGCTTCTCAACTCTATTTTGCTGTGGGACAGCCTTGGTAATTACTGGAGACCTTGGAAACCCCGGACTAGTTTTGACTTGATGGTTATAATTATCATCATCATCATCATCATCTTCCAAGCCAAGCAATGTCTTTGCCCTGACAAGGCCGTGGGGAGATATATTAACCGTTTTCCCAGAGCCAGTCTGGAAAAGTGAATTAGAGTTTGTAGCTGGGAGTTGCCCTGCAGCAAATAACACCACACCACCTCTAGTATTTGAGCTCAAGAGACTAGACTAGACTGGACTCATATTCATATTCAGATTCGGGTGGGTTTTACTCCCCCTTTTTGTCAAACAAACAAGAAAGAATTCTAACGAAATTGAATTGATTGCGCAACCCATTCATTTGAATCTGCATATTGATTGCAGAGTACAGTGGGAATTGAGAGGTACCTGTTGGTGGTGTTGAAAGTGGTGTTCGGGTGCGGAGGAGAAGCGACGATGCTTTCGCTGCCGACGATTGGGTAATGGCGACGGGCCGCCCAAATCCGTTGCGAAACAAGCCCACACCGCCGCCCACGCCGTCGTTTCGGTGGGTCTCCTCCGCAAGCTTGGAGCATCCTTGTAGCAACAGATCCGCCATTGAAGGCAGCCGGCTGCTCGACTTGTACCTTCCGTCGTCGTTGGCGGCCTTCGGTGCTTCCAATTTGGGGCATGGATGATGCCACCGGAAATTGTTGCCGACGTCGGCGAACATCTCCCACGTCGACATTTTCGACAACTTTTGACCTGATACTCGAATTGCTGGCCAAGAATTAATGTTCCAGGCCGCCAAAAGAAACTAACAACATTCAACTTTGGGCCTTGGCATCAGTAAATGTGAGAAAATTTGGCCATGGCGCACAACTTGGACAACCAAAACACAAACTCTGCCCAAGAAAAAGAAACATTTTAGTATATTCGAAAAAGATTGACACGAAATTACCCAAAACGACAAAAGCCAAAATAGTAACAAAGGGAAAATTTTGGCGCCTAAACAAAATATTTGAGCCATTTTGGCTTCCCTCCATTCGGAAAATTAAATTTATTTTTTTTTTCCCGCTTAGTTTGCAGGCAGATCAATGTATATAATATGTTGTCCCTTCAATAGTTGAAGAGCATCATCTATCGGTGCCCTAAACACCTCTCCTTCCATGGCTCTTAAAGAAAAACGATCTTCCTCTACTTTTGAGTCAAACTCTGAATATCCCCAATCCGACTATCCATATTTCGATGATGAAGATCAGGATGACGGCATGTTCGATCTTAACACCCAGTCGTCAGCTAGTCTGACTGGATCGGACTCCGAATACAAATGTGGATCGGAGTCCGGCCCAGAGATGGTTTCTTCCAAAAGGCGCAAGTACTCCTCCAAGAAGACCGAGGCCCGGAAGGCTGATGCCGCTGATCATCATGCCATTCATGCCAAGGCTGCAAAGTTGAAAAGGAAGTCATCAGAGAGAAATGGAGGGGGCAGTGACGTGCCCAAGAAGAAGATCAAGGGGAGATTATGGAGCCCAAAGGATGAGATTGTTCTGTTGGAAGGCCTCATCACATATCTAAAACAGGTCAAGGGGGATTATAATGGTCGGCAGTTCTATGATGCGATCAAGGAAAAAATTGATGCAGATGTATCTCTCTCTCAAATGAAAGATAAAATCCATAAGCTGAGGAAGAAATATCGTGGCAACGAAGATAAACGAGGAGGGCCACCAAGCGCAGAGAACTATCATGCTTTCTTAAAGCCTCATGACCAGATACTGTTCCAGCTGTCCAAAACGGCATGGGGGACTAATCCTGCTAAAGATGCTGACAAGGATTTAATTGAATTAGCTGACAAGAGCGCCGTAAGCATTGGCGTTGGTCGGTCAACAAGTACTGATTTAGTAGATTTTGACGACAGAGTTGTGCTTGAAGCATTTTACGAGTATGTAAAAGGTCAGAACATTCATAGCTGGTGGTTTGGGAAAGAAAAAAGAAAGAGCTTGGAGAATAGGTGGAGAGACCTCAAAGTTGCTGAATTCAGGTTTCGCTTAGCCAAAGCAAAGTTGGATAAAAGGGTGAATCTTTTGTCACTGTTAACCTTGGAAAAATTTGATTATGTTTAGCACTCCGGGGCTTTCGCTTCCTATGGATTTCTCTCTTATGTCTGTTAAGTTTTTATTTTGGTTATATTTTGGCTTTCGCTTCCTATATGTTTGCTCTTTCTTTGTGTTTGAATTATTCGAAAGATCTTGAAATAAAATTATGTTTGACTTTAATAGTCTCTGCGTTGTTTTGGGAATGTTTGACTACTCAAATGATAAGTAGGGATGATTGAGTAAGCGTTACAGAAAGTATAAAGTAAACAATTTCAATCCGCTGGTTCAAGTTGCGATGGGCTGATTTGTATCATGTGCTCTTTGTTTCTGCTTGCTGGTTTTATGTACAATTGTTTGTGCAGAATCCTCCTAGATGAGGTTATTGGTGTACGATCTAGCTCCAGAGGCACATGATCTTGGCTGCGAAAGCGAGTCCGCCTATTAATCTTTGATGTCAGGTGGCTCTGTGGTTGTAGCTTCTTTGTTGTAGACATGTTTGTTTCGTCAGATTGAGGCTTGTCTCATCCAGATGCTTGTGTTGCAATGGCTTCTTGCCATCTGTTTCAATATATATAACAAGGGAACTATCTTCGAAAAAAAGAAAAAAGAAAGTAATCCGCTCACTGAACCACTTTTTGGTATTGTAAATTGGTGGGCTAACTTATGATAGAGACTAAGAGCATCTACAATAGAATTCCTTTTATTTTTGTTAAATTTAAGTGTAATATGTTCATATCACACCCTAACCAGCTACATGTCGCTTTCAAAAGTGCCACGTAAGCAGTGTCACCTATCCATGAGCACATTTCACGAGACTCGTGATCCCCACACGGGCCAAGATACGATCAAGTGAGTACACATTATGAGACCACCTTGCGACATCTCCGCTCGGAGCCACTAACTTGTTTCATATGACAAGCAACGAAGTATGCCCGATGCCTCAAAGTTTCGACAAAAATAGGCGACTTAAGCCTAGCATTAATGAGGCATTCAATGTGGAAACCTTTGTCCCATATTGATGACAAGCACCTCAGAAGTCAATGCTTTTGTCCATAGAGGACCTTACCCTATGAGTCAAAGGTAATTATTACTTAACCTTAAAATATTTACCTTGTCAAAGACTTTTACCCTCTCTTTACATTTGCTCTGCTAGGTACTCCCACCCACCGTCTTCTAATGCCTCTGACCCCTCCGACTAGCTCGCATTCCGCCCAAACAACACCGTCACCTGAGCCACCGTCGGAATTCTATCGATTGCCAAACTAGAGCTTGATTCATGATCATCTTCACCGTCCAACGAGCTCATGGTACTATAGTCGCGTTTCTTAGAGTTCTTCGAAAATAAGCTGAATAAAGAAAATTTTACTCACACTCTAGTTTTTAGTGAATGCACCCCCATTTTGATATTTAATAGAAAAAAAAATAACCAAGATAAATTTGTCTAAAATTACCAATAAGTAAAAACAAATAAAAATCCCCCTAAAGTAATAAATAATAATCCTAGCATATTAAATCCCCAATGCCCGTCATCGATAGCCCCATGCCATTTACCGCCCGCCCATCATGGATTGCATACTACGCCATCCGGATCATGAGCCTCTGCATTTGCTTTTCCACGCATTTGCCGCATTTGCTGAGATGTCAACCATCAACCACTACAAGCATTTTTTAATTAAACATATCCTCCTAATCCAACCGCTACAAGCATGACACCTCAGAAAATGCGGCAAATGCGTGGATAAGCAAATGCAGAGGCTCATGGTCCACACCGTCATGCCCACGGACGCGCATGCCCATTCCTGCCATGCCCATTGACACGCACGCTCATCGTCCCCATGCCTATCGATGGTCAAGCCCATCGATCATATTATTGGCCATGGCTGCTCAGTCATACTATTGTCTATCACCCATTGTCCAATTATCTATCATAAAAGTTCAGTTTTGTAACAATTACACAAAACTGATGGCTGCATAAATTTCACTTATTAGTTTGGTTTCTATTATGTAATTATGGCGTTAGATTATGGGTTGAGGGAACTCTCATGTGATCTCTCCCAACAAACCACCAACGTTTTCATAGGCTCAAGTGGGTTGTGACAAAGAAATTCCCTTTATCATGAGAGATTTTGTCGGCACAGCCAATTTTCTTTGTAGTGATTATGAATTCAAAGAAATCTTTCTACAAAAAAAATAAATTAAAAGTACGAGTGAATTCATAGCATCAAAATTGGGAGTTGAAGGCGATGAGATCGTTGTCTTGAGAGAGGATCGCGTCCAAATAGAATGTTGCGTCGTTGCTTTCATTTCATTTGTTTCCAATTTTTGTTTCACCTCATCTTTTTGTTTGGGTATCTAGATAGTAAAAACAACGCTGGGGGATTTTAAATTTGTTACTTTTGGTCTTTCTGATATGAATTGCGATTTGGTGTTCCGCTTCTGGGTTTTCTAATTTGAGACCTTTTTAATTGCAAAATGTTTTAATTTGTGGTGTAAATTGTTCCTTACAAAGTTGTTAAGTGTTCTTTCAAAATCATCAAGTGTTCTTGCAAAAATGAGACATGTTCCTTCAAAATCATCAAGTGTTCCTATAAAATTGACACGTGTTCTTGCAAAAAGTGTTCCTTAAAAAAATTGTAAAGTGTTACTTCAAAATTATATAAAGTGTTTTTGCATTTGCATGAATAGTTATCAAAAAAGCAGGAACAGTTGGCGCGTGTTTCTCACCAGCCTGTGGTTGAATCTGGGCGTGTGTGCACTAATGGTGGTCCCCGATGCTAGCTATTGCCACTAAGGCCACTTTAACAATGAAATTTAGGAGTAGGTTAAACACTATTAGTCTCATTTTTCTGTAAAAAACCATCTTTAGTAATGGGGTGAGTAAAAGGTTAAAGGGCTACTAAGAGGGCTAAAGGGCTTGAGAGGTGGCTACCTTTAGCCATTTATGTAGTCCTTTAGCCTTCTTTTTTGTGGTGCTCACATCACATTTGCCAAGTCCACAAGCAAGCCCCACTCAACCACTAAAGATGATAAAATTTATAGATAGTCTAAATCTTAAAAAATGATTTTTTTTAGATGGCTAAAATTTAGTTATATAGCCCTTTAGACCATCTCTAGCAATGGACTTTAGGGGTACCCTAAACACTATTAGCTTTTTTTTTTTGTAAAAAACCATCTTTAGCAATGAATGGGCTAAGAGCATTTCCACCCTTTGCCCTAGGGCAAAGGGCATGAGCAAGTTGCAAGAATTAAACATGACATTGTGCAAAAACATGTTTCCACCCTTCACAAATTGCCCTTTACTGTACATTTACTGTAGAGAGCTGAGGGGCAAAGAGCATGAGAAAGGGCAGAAACCTGCCTCCTGACCTGCCTCGAGGTAAGCTGACGTCAGCGCACTAACTGAATTGTTTATTTTTTTTGTGTCAGGCGCGTGGAGCTCACGCAGAGGATGGGAGCGTGGCTGCAGGCGGGTCTGCTGCAATTGTCGGCTGGGTTAGTGGATGCTGACGTCACTGTTCACTGTTCACTGTTACTGTTTCACTGTTCACTGTTACTGTTTCACTGTTATTGTTTTACTGTACACCAACGGGATTTTTTTACTGTTCTCCAACGGCTTCTTTGGGGTCTGACAGGACACGTGGCAGCATCCAATCCTTCCGTTTTTAATCCAACGGCTGCAATTATTCAAGAACAAAATTTGAAAATTTTCCTTATAAATATCCAATCTAATTTTTACTGTTTCATTATGGTGAATGTCATGGCATGTATGTATCGAAAAACCGAACGAGATCTTTAGTCATCTATCATAATTAACATTTCTAGGTTAAACTATCTTTTTTGCATAAAAAAATTAAAAAAATGAATTTATGAATAGTACTCGCTCATGCCCTTGCCTTTTGCGGGTGGAACCAAAAACAAGAAGCGATTACTATTATGGTGGGCCAACCATAAATAGCGTATGCCTTTTGGGTATATTCCTTGCCCTTTGCCCTTTGCCCTAGGGCAAAGGGTGGAAATGCTCTAAATGGCCAAAGGGCTACCAAGGGGGCCAAAGGGCTTGGGGGGTGGCTACCTTTAGCCCTTTAGCTAGCCCTTTAGCCTCTATCAAGCTCTCTTTTTGTGGAGCCCACCATAGTTGAAAAATACGTGTATTATACACGTCTGTACGTATTTTTCAAAAATACTTCCATTTTTCGTATTAGTTTGAAAAATCGGTAAAATACGTATATTTTTTACCTTTGATATATTATACGCATTTGCACGTATTTTTTAAAATACTTTCGCTTTCCGTATTAGTTTGAAAGATACAGTAAAATACGTATATTTTTTACCTTCGATGTATTATACGCGTTTGTACGTATTTTTTAAAAATACTTTCGCTTTCCCTATTGGTTTGAAAGATACGGTAAAATATGTATATTTTTTACTTTTGATGTATTATATGCGTTTGTACGTATATACTTTCACTTTCCATATTGGTTTCAAAGATACGGGAAAATATACGTATTTTTTACCTTGGATGTATTATTCGCGTATTATATGCGTCCGTACATATTATTTCCAAATAATACATGTATTTTCTAAAATTTAATAATAATACAAGTATTTTTCCCGCATTTTATCCGTATTATTGAGAATATTAATTATAAAAAAGAAATTAATAAAAAATTATAAGTGGCCAAATTTTTTCAAGAAGGTTACCAAATAAAACAAGTACATATTTTTAACGTACTATACGCATCCCGTATTTTACTAATTAGGGTGCCCACACTAAATTTGTAAAACCCACAAGCAAAGCCCCCCAAACCACTAAAGATGATAAAATTTAGGGGTAGTCTAAATCTTAAAAAATTATTTTTTGGAAGGCTAAAATTTAGCCAAATAGCCCTTTAGCCCCTTTATCTCTAAAGATGGCCTTAGCCCCTTTATTGCTAAAGATGGCCTAAATGGTAAGATTGAAATATTTTGATAGGAAAAAAAGTAAAATAGGTATTTTAGTAACACTTTAATTTCTATATAACTTTTTTTGGCCCAATCCCTTAAAAATTTCCTCATCTAAACAGAGGGTATTTGAAATGGCGCAAAATTTGGATAACTAAAACACAAATTCTCCCAAATATATAAAGGAAACAAAAAACCAAAACACACGAAGAGAGAAATTTGGGGCAAATGGAATTGGAAATAAACAATATTCTTAGGCTAAAATATCTATGGATATCTGATGGCGCATAAAATGTGATATGCATTTTGAGTAAATCCATAAAAACATGGAGATCAAATTAAGGAGAAACATGTTTCTGTCTCCAACTGCACTTAATTCTGGCGTACAAATGAAAACAACTGGAAAATTCTGGCGCCCAAATAATATTTGAGTCCTTTTGGCTTCCCTCCATTTGGAAAATTTAATTTTTTTCACATGCTTGCAGGCAGATATATATAAATGGATTACCCTTTCAAGAATTAAGAGCATTCATCGGTCCCTTACATTTACTTCCATGGCTCCCCAGGAAAAACGATCATCATCTTTTGCCTCTGCCTCTGAATATCACCAATTCAACTGTCCATATTATGATGATGAAGACCAGGATGATGATGAAGCCCGGGATGATGACATGTTCGATTCAATTAGCATGTCGTCAGCTAGTTTGACTGGATCGGACACCGAATACTTATATGGATCGGAGTCTTACCCAGAGATCGTTTCTGCCAATACGGCCAAAAACTCCTCCAAGAAGACCAAGTCCAAGAAGGCTGATGCTGCTGATCATCATGCTAGTAATGCCAAAGCAGATAAAGCAAAATTGAAAAGGAAATCATTAGAGAGAAATGGAGGAGATAGTGGCGCGGCCAAGAAGAAGATCAAGGGGAGATTAGCTCACAACAACGACGTTAGCGTTGGCCTCGATAGATCAACAACTACAGTGCAGAAGACTGAAGACTCTGCTGTTCTTGATCAAGCATTTGACAATTTTCTAAAAGGTCAAGACTTCGATCACAGGTGGATTAAGAAAGGCAAAAGGGAGAGTCTGGTGAATAAGTGGAGACAACTTAAGGTTGTTGAATCCAAGTTTCATTATGTTAAGGCTAACATGGATATATGGGTGAATCGTTGGTCACTATATACCTTTAAAAGACTTGATTATTTCTCCTAGTCTGGAGCTCGTTTCCTTATATTTTGTATTTCACTCTGTTATGCCTTCTAAGATTTTATTTCAAATAGGAATGTTCCTGTTATTTGAATTTGACTTTATCTATGTGCTCTAAACTTGTACTCATTTCTTATTCTGGAATAAAATTATGTTTAAATTTTCATAATTCGTGCATTTTCTTCTTCCTTAACCTCTACTTTTGCGTGCATGACAAAAAATAGAACTTTACTTAGGTGTTTCTTTCCTCTGGTTTCAGTTAATAAAAAAATTAAAAGTAGTCCGGACTTCCTAACATACAACAATGCCTCATCATCTGAATATAGCTCCATTGTCAGATGCTCCATTATGGTAGAGTATTAGCTTCACTGACCAGATATGTTCATTACAACTTCTTACAACTATTCCAAGTGCACTAGCCAAACAGTATAATCATTTTGTGGCTCTACGTTGCTGAAGAGAACTATGTATTATTATTCTCTGGAGCATAGACATTTAACTCAGTTTTATCATGCTATGAACTAAACTAATGGTTTAGACTTAAGAATAAAAGCCATCCATTTCCTTTCCGGCAAATACTTGTCATATGCAGAACTGCATTGCACTGGAAGTCCAACTTTTTGCTAAATTCCCTCAGAAAATATAGTTACCAATATTCATTCTGAAACGTATTTAAGCATCACCATTGTCACTAAACGATGACCAAGAAAATCACATTTTATGTTACTGCTAGTCAATAAAATGTTCAACAATACACCATGATAGAACTAAGGTGCACGAGATTCTTTTTTCTTGGTCTTTTTGTCCTGTGTTAGCAAGTTAACATTTTACATATACATGCACCCACATAGCAATGTAAGAAAGTGTCTGTAGGTAAGGATCATGACCTCGCAAATAACCTTCATATTAGTTGTCACCGTGATAATTGACATAACATCACACAGATAATTCCACCGCTGAGTCACTCGGCATGTCAAAGCAAAAGTGCATTCTCTCAATAAGTCTAAACCAATCTAATATAATCAGAGGTGTACTAACATCTGCATCACATTAATAGAGGTAGATAAAGGTGCATACTTGGGAGGGGTTTTGACTCAACTTGTAGGTTAGAAGTGGGTCTGGGGTTTTTACGGACTAGCTTGTAAATGCTATACAAAATATCTAATTCTAAGCCGTTTACTAGTTTAAACTCATCTTAAAAGATGAAACAAGGGTTAAACTCCATACTGTGATTTCCATCTTCTGGCAGCTGAGGAGCTGGAGGAGTGGATAGTTTTGATGTCTGCTTCATGACACTCACGGAATTTGATATCTCATTCAGCTTCTGCTCCATTACAGACTTCCAATTAAGCAACTCCTGGAGCATCTCCTGTCAAGAAGGAACCTTACAAATGAGGCTTTATTAAGTCATTACAGAAAACCCATGACATAAGCAATGTATATTAAGTCCTATACAAATCTGTTGTAAGCATATCACCTGGAACAAACACAAATTATCAAGGTCTGACTTTGAATTTGCAGTTGCAGAAGAATCAGGGGTCGCATTAGCTTGATTTTCCTTTTGCTTCTTCCATACCAGTTCATTCACTTCTCTGTTTCTTGCACCAGATGACAACACATTAGTTTAGCAGTTAGCAGTGGTGAGATCTCTACGGTATAAGTTTCCTTTTATCAAAGAGGTACCATCTCATTTAGTGTTTACCTCTCAACTTCAGCCATTTCTTCCTTCACTTTCCAGAAAGAGTCTTCAGATGAGCTATCACCATGCTTTGATTGAAGAGGCACAGCTGAGTAGGGATCTTGGATTATAACTTCTTTCTCGGAATTAACCAGATTGGTACTCTCAAACCAAGGAACAAGTTCATTTCCCTGAAACATATCAAGGTTTGTGCTCTCTAAATAATCTTCCCATGGTTCAGACGCCTCAGGAACGGTGCTCGCATATGGGTTTGGTACTTGCATATTACTCAAGGCATTTGTCATTTCCATAACCTGATCTTCGACTTTAGCTTTCCACACCACTAACTCCTCAAATTTTTCCTGTAGAAATGAAAAGGAAAATGAGGTTTCATTGGAACCAAAGTGGCACAAACATATAAGACACAACATTCTTCTTGTCCAAAAGTAGATGCATTATCAAAAACACGAAAGGATCACTAAAATGCAGTTCCTATTATCTTTCTTCTTTCCAAAGTATCAGACTTCAAATCAACAACAATAATCTATTGTTTACTTACCTGCATACCCTTCCAAGAGCCTAAAATCGCTTTCAAGCTTTGACCAGTCTGAGCTTTCCAATTCGCCAAATCCTCAAGCATATCCTGTTGAACAAACACCTCAGTTGAGGCAATAGTCTAATATCAAATTAAAATATGTGCAATAGTTGTTCAGCACCCAACTCAACCTGATTCATTTGGTCTTTTTCTTGCTTCTTCGACAAGAGTAGCTCCTGCATATCACTTTTAACACAGGAGAGAAAAATTACTTAAGAATTGCTATATCAATGACAAAATTGTTAATAAAACCCCCCCTACCTCTTCATTTTAGCTACTTCTTCCTTGAGTAGTTTCAGTTCTACAGCAGAAACAGAATCAACCGAGAGGCCACCACCTGGCATCAAGCTAGATGGTGGAATCCAATAAGGATCATGCACCCCAGCATCTCGCCGAATGTCTACCAGGTCAGCGCTCTCCACCCAGTACTCCATCACTCCGTGGCGGTTGAACCACCGACGAAACCGCTCATTAGCACCTGGTGCTACTTTACCATCCATGTGCTTAAGTAAGTGATCGAGCAACCCGGTATCACCAATTTGTTTACGAGCTGCTGATCTCAGATCTTGCCTAGAAATTGGATTTTCAAAGGTTGCATCTTCAGCCTTCAAAACTTCCAGGATTTTTCGCTCTGCCAGCTCATACCTGCATGTACATTTAACTTGTCTAGATACCTGAGCACCTGACCAGGACATTCATCAAGAAAAAGTGAAACAGATTTTACCTGCCACTTGTCCATCGTTCTGCTACATTCTTAAGCTTCTTTGTCCTACCCTTGAAATTTATTTCCCTTTGCTCACCAAGTAATGATGGCTTTTCTTCTTCTTCTTTAAGTAGACTGCGAGTGAGGCGCTTCCTCTTCTTATCTTCTGGTATTTCCAGAGGTTCAGTCTTCACAGCTACTTTAACTTCGTCTATTGTATTATCTTCCTCAGTGATTCTGGGCGAAATTTGAGGTTTGTTTTCTTCATGTTGTCCAAGGAACGCAACTCTCCGGCGAAGACCCCAGTGTGCAATCATAGTGAAACCAGTAGAATTTCTCTATGCTTTACCGGTCACCTACAAGTTCAGTGTGCATCACAAAAGCACATTAGTGCATTTAGTAAAATAAATCATCAACTATAGGCAATCGTTAGCCACAAAAAACAACACAAAATGAAACAGAAAGTATTTTATGAGAGCAACTGTATACTTGACTTATGTCTTCAGGTAAATCATAACGGTTGCCTCGTCTCAGTAACCATAGACGGCCAAATACACAATTTATAGTTTATAGTGAGGAAAACAGAAAACATTACACACGGAATGAACCCTCAGAGGCGCACTAGTGGATTCCTTTTTTCATGAATTTTCTGGGTTCTCAAAATTTAGCAAAGCAACACAAAACGCGGGATCCATTCAAGGTTCAATTATCTTTTTCGGCCCCAAAATTGACACTCCAATTATCTTTCTTGGTTTTGCTTCACGGCGATACACAGCATAGGATATCATGCCGACATGCGAACATTTCAGAATTTCCTTGAAATTTTACAACTAAAACGTAAAAGTTGAAAGCACAAGGCATCGGAAAGCACTAGGCGAGAGACAATGTAGTTAGCCATCAAAGCCCAAATAAGACATAAACAATAACAATACATCAAAACCCCAAAGCGAAATTCAAAGGACACACAAAAGGATTGGGACTCAAGGGTTTCGATTGAGAGAGACAGAGGTTCAATTTACCTCTAGGGTTTCGATTGGGGCTCCACGAATAAAGAAAGAAAGCAGCCAGTGCGAGGTCCGTCTGAGTGTGTGAAGGTGAAGAAAATGCCTCCTCGCAGTCCACCGAAAGGAAATGCCAAAACACACAAAAAGCAAACCTCGCTCGCTCTGCCGAGTCCGTCTGGCCACCCAGTTTTTCTAAAACCCTAACCGCCAAATTCCATTCTCTATTCTAATACCATTTTAAACTTTCGATTTAGGAAATGGATATAAAGTACTCTCTTGATTTTTTTTTTTTATGAAATAAAGCTTCATTAAAGAGAAAAGACTCTAGGACATCCAACATTTACAACATCAAATAGAAAAACATTCCTAGCAATAGAAGGAATTGAATCGTGCCAAACGTACATATTCTCCACTAAATGAGTACTCTCTCGATTTGATGTTATCCAAGGAACAAAATTTCGGTTTCGATGGAAATTTCGGTAGTCAAACATTGAAAGCCTTTTGAAGCCTTTGATGCTTAGACATAGGTCACCTTATGTTGCCAATACTTTGGGACGTTGCACGGACTTCGATACTCGTCGTATGGAATGGGTTGGCGGCTCTGCATGAAGGTGGTCCCATAGTGGGCATTCACGTGGTCGGATTGTTCTTCGTGTGAGGGCCACAAGCCTCGTAAAACGTGCTCAATGACAAGGGGAGTTGCCTAGGTGACTCTTCATGAGAGTGCCATGTGGTTAGTTCGGGTATGGTATCAAAAAGCCTCAAATGCTTTTAATGTGGTAGACTTTGTCCCATATTGATCACAAACTCCCCCAAGGTCAACATCTTCTTCTATAAAAAGACTTCAACCTCCATGGGTCAAAGGTAACTTATCCTTCATACTAAAACAATACTTGCCTTAGACTTTTCCTCACTTCCACAGTTAACTTAAGCATCTGAGGGTCTACGGTCGGTACCACATCGGTACCTTCACTAATTACCTGTTTCACGTTGCAGGTTTGCCCAAGAACACCTCCTGGAAATACTTCGCCTGAGAATACTTCCCGGTTTGCCCTAGGACGCCTCTCGGACTTGGAGACTACCCAGTCTTGGCTACTTGTTCTTGCCTCACATCCGGAACATTAGCAGACCACCCTGATCCGCATCATCAATTCTCTTTGACCGTTGACCTCATCTTTGGACATCAACAGTTTGGCGTCGTTTGTGGGAATCGAACAAATTCCCTTGTACTTTATCACTACTAAGAAACAATCATGTTTTCACTGCAATAGAACGACGAGCAGGAAGATAGCATCACCCACCCTCAACACCATCGGGCAGGACCCAGCGCTCCCGCTGACCAACCACCGACAGACAAGCCCGGAAGCTCTCTTGAGCTGAGCTTGTGAAGCGTCTAGAGGAAGCCAAAGGCAGTACACAGACCCTGAAGGTCGAGAACCTCAAGTTCTAGATTCGAGAAGAGGTCTTGGACTCCAAATACCAGGTGGCGATGCAAAACCTACTTTCGTCCAACGTTAACAACGAACATCACTAGGAGAGGCAGGCCCGTGAACAATTTGACATTCCAAATTCTGAACTCCTCACCACGGACAATCTAATACCGAAGACTATGCCCTTACAGCCAAACAAGAATAACCGAGCGAGACCTTCGAGGGTACCCACTGCCAAGAGGACTGCCTGGTTCGAAGTCTCTCACAACTCGGACCCTCGAGTGTTTGTTGCTAGGAATAAGGGAGTGGTGAAAGCATACGCTGATGCCCTAACCTGCATCAACGACAACCGGGATGAGGAGCCGAAGATCGTCACTTGGAATATCAACCCTTGTGGTCATGGACCACCTCATAAGCCAACATGATCTAAAGACTGATTGGGAAGCTCACCTTAAGGAGTAAAAGGCCGAATTCAGCCACCAACAGTGACCCGCCACCCAAACCCCAAAGCTCCTTCCTGGGCGGAAGCCCACAAACTCCTGCACTTGGATCCAGCATCAGGCCCCGGCTAAGGCAACTCCCGGATAGTGGCCAGAGTATGACAACAACACTATCCAGATATTTTGGACCAGGTGCACGAGCTTGTCAATGAAAAGGCAAAGGAGCGACATGAGAAGAGCACCCTCCAAGGTCATCCCGACTAGGGAAGGACCTTTCACCAGTCAGGTACGGGCTTGCCCGCACGAACTGTGGAAGATCAACTTTCAATCATTGTCCACCGCACTCTATTGCGGAGGCCCTAGAGAGTGCCCCAACGCCCACATGAATAGTTTCAAGTCAAATATGTTCTTCAAGAAGATATCTAATCAAGCCCAGTGCCCCTACTTCTTGAGTGCCTTCTATTCATACATACCTAAACCAGCCACATGTCACTCTAGGGATAAGCCACATAGGCAATTCCCTTCTTTCCAGGAGCACGTCTTCCGAGGCACGTGGCGTTGGATTGTGCCAGTTAATGCATTGACGTGACAATACGTGACGGGAGACACCTGTCAAACCAAAGTTGAGAAATCAACAGCAAGGGCAAATATAGCACCCTCGACGAAGTGTGTGACCTAATAAGTGTATTAGGGAGGCTCATAGTCGGATGCCGGGGTGAGTCCTAGGAGAATATTGAGTGTAGGGATGGAATCACAAAGAGGCTGTGATTTGAGATACGTTCCCTACTGTCCTCGACTCCTAAAGAACGTTCCTATCCATAGGATATCCAACTAGGGTTGTTGGTTATCCGTTAAGGCCGGTTCATGTCGTATTTAGTAGTTGATCTCAGACTAAGCATATAGTGATATGAAATAGGTATGAAGGTGCATGTATATAGATACGAGTTCACTGAACACTGACCAACCACAGAGCGTACGAATGAAAGTTTACCTACTATGTCAATCGTACAACGTTCTGGCTAGTTATGGGTGCAAACTAGTTCTTAGACTTGAGGCTTCACCGGATATCTCATGTTGGGAGACTTGAACTTTGACCTCAATCTCACAGTTCATCAAGAATGATTTGGGCAAAGTAGGTGAGGATTGGGTGCATGGATTCAAGCATGGAGATTTGTGAATGCGCAAAATGGGATTCGTCACCTTCTAGGTAATCAGTGAAGGTTGATATTCCAAGAGCCCCTTGAAGATCTATCTCTAAGTCTTCGGCTGAAGCATATAGTAAAGAGATACATCAGGGCGATCATATCAGCACACTAATGCATTACGGCTTGACAATGAGTTTCCATGCCCTAAATGATTTGATCGGAATATAGGAGACGAAGGAACCTTATTGCACTGTAACCATAACTAATGGTTCTGCTCGATGTGTGATGAAGAAGTTCGAAACACATTCTTGATAATCTGGGTAGCCGAGAGCCATAGCTAGATGTTACTACTCGGTTTGTGAATGATCTTCCCTATAAGATTGAATATTGGTAATTTTCATATTTTTTTTTTTTCGGGGGACCACAAGATGTTTTGGGGGGTGGGGGGTGTGTTTTTTTTGTAAAGATTTTTTTTTGGTGGGGGTGGGGGGAAAAAGTTTTTGGGGTGGGTATTGATTTTTTGACAATTAAGGTGAGGGGGGCCCCAGGGGGGGGGGCGTGGGGGGGGTGGGTTTTTCCGAGTTGGCGCCCCCCTTTCCTTGTGGGACAAGTATTGTTGTTTAATTGTTAAATAAGAGTCCAAGCATGTTAGAAAAAGGTTCTCTATAAAAAGGCTTGATGGGTATTGACTTAACAGAGGTTGTGAACTCACATATCAATAAAGAATCTCATGTGTTGAGAATACATTCTTTACTAAAACATAAAGTCAGAAAAATTGTTTCTCTGAGACCCTTATGTGCCGCAAATCCTCAGCCTTGCCGCAGTTATTGGTGGTGCTCGTCATCGTCCATCGGAGTTTGGTGCTTCTAGCTGATACATCCTCTCTCTGCCTCATCAACCGAATACCGTTCGTGTCGATACTTGTAGAGGACGGACACTTGAACGTCTAGGACTTCATCATCATCATCATGGCAAGCAAAGGTTGGTAACTCTAATCTTCTCTTTGATTAGGGGTGATCTTATTGGTATGCTAAGAATCACATGGCACGTCGATTAACCATGCACGCGGATTAATTAATATGATTAATGGAATCCAACGTTCCGCCAACCATGTATGTTTACGATTGAATTATGAATTTTATTATTGCATATGTGTCACGCCACGCTTCCGCACACGTGGAAATCTGTTCCATAACCCAACAGTGGTATCAGAGCTAGGTTAATCGACTTAGGGTTGTTTGTGTTCTCATTGTTGTGATTATGAATGTGTACGAATATTGGATATTATGCATATTTGATGAATTGTTCATAAGCATGTTCTTGATGGCTATGTTGATTAATTTAATTGTTGGATTAATAAATAGTAAGAACATGAATTTTATTTGCTTGGTAATTAATCTTGAAACTTGCAAAATTGTTTTTGAAGTTTGATTAATTGTTTTGAATGATTAAACTTTAATTTTAATCATGTTTCACTAATGTAGTGACATGTTAATTATATGTTTAATCGTGTGAAAAAAGGTCCGAAAATTGGGTGAAGAAAGCATGTGATTTTGTGGCAAAGAGTTTGTTGCAAAATGGTTAGAAAGCTTTAGCTGCGGAATCAGCTCTGCAGCAAAAGGTTGGCTGCCGTATGCATATAGGGGGCTGGGACAATTTGCGGCAGAAACTGGTTCTGTCGTAAAAGGTTCCTGTACGCGCTGGGATAAAAGATCCACTGACCTTTTAGCGACGGAAATTGTTCTGCCGCCAGAGGTGCAGCCGCATTCCCTCATAAGGATTCTTGTTTTTCCGGCGAAAATTTTGCCGCTGCCAAAGTGTTTGGCCGGCACAAAAGCACCCAAATTCATATTTTGGTATTTAATTTCGAATTGAAAACTTGCCCAATTGGATTGGGCTATTAGAAATTTGATTTCTAGTAGGAAACATATTTAGATTGTTGAATATAAATATGATTACCAAAATAGTGTTTATAAAGGATTCAAAATTGGATTTTGACTAGGATCCTTGAAGTAGTGGGAGTTTTGCCTATTAGGAATTATTTAATTAAATGTTAATTAAATACTTTCCTATTTTATTTAGGAAACCTAAATAAAATCCTATTCTTATTTAATCATGATCCAAATATGATTTGGAGAATTAAATTAGAATACTTAAAGGAGTAGGAAACCTTGTTTGAATGGGAAATTGTTTCCCACTTAAACATCCATCTCAAAAATTTCGGCACCTATAATTAATAAGTATGTATAGGCTTTAAGTTGGACTTAAGGCATACCACCTATACATACTAAACCAAGAAATAATTATCACAACTTGAATGAGATGTCAATGGGATTGACAAAAGGTTTGCATCATTCTTTAAATTGTTTTTTGATTGAATGCATGAGGTTGATCATGGACTTAGGCCGAATATAATTGAGCTACTTGTGTATGGCTTTGTTTACCATGATTGTTATGGGATGGGACGTTTCAATTGTTGATCGGATTGTAATAGATAGTTTTAATTTGTTTTGCTTGGTTGTAAATTAAATGAGACTTGCATGTCTCCTCTCCTTCTTTATTCTTGATGTAATATTCTATCTCCCCTAATGTAATTCCCCTTGGGCTTGTCCAAGGTTTCTTGAACATATGATGTATAGAATTTAGGATAGATTAGGGCGAAGGAGAAAGATGAGTTTCAAGACGAAGGAGAGACAAAGGGCACGGCCCCATGGCTAGCACAAATGAAGATTTGGTTTTGTAATTTAATTTTTCAACGTGGGGCAAACTAAGGGAACCCTAAAACTATACAATCACACCGTCCATCGGATTCAAACCTAAGGCTTGGGTTTGGATCCAAATTAGATAGTCCATGATCATTCCTAGATGGGTCAAGGGATGCGAGTCCCTAACCCAACGTTTTATTTATCGTTTATGAAACTTTAAATTGCCATGAAACCTATAAAGAAAAACCCTCAAACTTTTAAATATTGATTTTGTAAAGGTTGCTTGGAAATTGTTTCTGGGAACCCAGGCCTTCCACCGAAACCTACTAATTCTCTTACCGGCGCACCCCTCTGTGTCTTAGCATGTCATTCGGGGCATTTTGGGCGGCAATGGGAGGGTTAGTAGGACGCAAACATTGGATGTCCGATAATACCAGAACTCACGGTGTCTTAGCATGTCATTCGGGGCATCGGGGTTAAATTTGGTCCCTTATCGATTCGGTGGGAATTGAATCAACTAATAGATCACTTATCTTAGGTGAGCTCCGGGGTAATTGACTATTAGAGGCCGAACGTTGGAATGTACGGAATTTGGAATTCCCCTATGGTGGATAACCGGTAGAGTCGTTAGCGACACGCGCGGCTTGGCCCTCCTATCATAGGCGTCCAACCCCATTAATGGCGCCACCTTATGTTTGGAACATGAAGATGGCACCACGAGCATGCTAGAGGGTTAAATGCATCTCGATAAAATTAATGGGATCCAATCTTATTCTAAGACCCGAATTAGATTGGTGTTTTTGAAATCCACTTGAACTAATAATTAAAATTTGTTTATTTTGTAGCAATGACAAACTCAATCACCAAAAACCTCGAAGAGAATCGGCTCACTGGACCTAACTTCCAGGATTGGTTGCGAAATGTTGCTACCTTCTTACTGTTGAAAGGTTATCTGTTCATATGGATGAAGAGCCACCTACGGAGCCTCTTTCTGAAGATGCCTCCAAAGCAGATAAGAAGGAGAGAACCAATATGTTGGAAGGCCATGAAAAGGCGCGGTGCATCATGTTAGCGAACATGAGCTTGGATCTACAATGACAATTTGACAAGGTCAAGACTGTCAAAGAACTCATCGATCAGCTTACGAAGTTGTTTGGTGAAGACAGTCGTACCGCAAGGTTTGACGCAGTCAGAGAGTTCATTAGATGCCGTTGCCCAGAGGGAAGCGATGTGCCGGCTCACGGGCTCAAGATGATTAGCCTCATTGATGAGATCAAGAGGCTTGGGATCAGTCTTGACGAAGAGCTGCAACAAGACATCCTCCTTCAGTCCCTACCTGATTCGTTCAGTCAGTTCGTCATGAACTTTCATATGAACGATATCAAGTGTACCATACAGGAGCTAGTCCAAAAGATCTCTGTTGCGTCAAAAGACATTAAGAGGGATAAGACTAGCAAGGCGGTACTATTGGTAGGTGAATCTTCTAAGCCCAAGGGCAAGAAGAAGAAGAAGGCCAAGTTCAGTGGAGAGAAGCTGAAGCCCAAGGGCGACATTGTCAAGAAGGACAAGGCTACCAAGGGTCCCTGCCATCATTGTGGACAAATGGGACATTGGAGAAGGAACTGCAAGCAGTACCTGGCTAGCCTTGCCGCCAAACCTTTAGAAGGTGTGAAATTTGTGATTTCGAAATAATTGTGTCTTCTTTCATATTGATGAATATTGGTTAGTATGACTGAACAATATCTTCATTCCTAATGTAGGAGCGAAGAAGAAGAAAGACGCCGAGTAGAGACTGGCGCATCCATGATGAGTAGTGGGAGTTCTTGTGAAGAACAGAAAACGCCACTCAAGACTATCCTAGGTATAGTTATTTTCAATTCAATAAAAACAATTGTTGTTTTTTGATATTGGGTTTGAAATTTGGTCATGGATAATTATTTTTGGGATTTTTGAGAATTATGAAAGTATGACTTTATGATTATATCATGAATTATCATTAGTCTTGAACAATGTTATTCAAACCTATATTGTCGACATACATAAAGGAATTGAGAATTCCGAAACCAATGATATTAGATATCAATATCCCAAAGGACAAAGTGTTGGCCAAGATTCTCATGTTAGTTTTAATTATAGTCAAAGATCCCTCATAGGATCTAAACGTATTCCGTCAAATGGAATAAAGGTATGACTGTAAATTGTACCCAAGCTAGATGGGATTAAAACGCATGGAGAAGTCCTTCGATAGGACAACGCAAGAGAAATCACGAAGTGATTCGACTCAATTTAATTAGATTTGATCTAAATACCATAATAGAACAAATCATACAATTTGGTATGTTTGGTAATAGAATTGTTCTATAACCAAGGATATCTCGATAATCTTTAAAGATGACATCGAGATCGTTCCCTTCTATTTTGGTTGAGGCCTTCATTCGTATCAAGCAATAAGCGGAAGCTTGATTCTAGTATTGAAACATAGTCTCGGAAGAGATTAACTTTATTAATTGATATGAGATCAATAGTAAAGGTTCATACTAGTTCACATCATATGTGAATGAATGAATATGTTGAAATTGAACTCAAATGTTGAATTCAATTTATTGCTGAAAATTGAGACCAAGGGGTTTAGTGAACATTCAAGTAGTGGGAGCTTGAGTTCATCTGCTTAATGGGAGTGACAATGTCCAATGCGATTGGATTGAAAGGTTTGAGCCAAAAGGAAAGTTATGGTAACAACAAAAAGGGCCGCGTTCGATTTGAGGTTGATAATCACAACAATTCGTCAAGATACAGATCTTGATGATGAACACACATGGATTTGAGTCAAGTATGGTACTTGGACTTGGAGTTCTGAAAAGTTAGAAGTCTCTACCAAATTTCGGAACAAGATATGGCTAGCTCAATCCTGCATGTAATGCCAGCTAGGATTGATCGACATCCAGATTACCTTGAGCCATAACATGTGACGTTCTTTATGTGTACAAACGTGGTTGTTGATTATACGATTAATTCAAAGGTTGAATTAATGTGGTTTGTTTAAAAGTTAAATGTTTGAGATATGGGTGACGCAAGTGTTGCCTCACGCCATTACACTTGAGAGTGAAACTCAAAGTGTTTTGTCATGATGAGAGTGCAGGCTTAGAGACTTATGAAGTTCTAAGCGGGGCTGTTTAGAGACTCCGAAATTCATTGAGATTGAATTTAAGGTTCTGAACCAATCAAGTAAACCATGGATTCCCTTAGACATGGCCTTGATGGGGCAATAGCTCAAGCCACCGGAACAGATAGGTTTCACGGATTCTATCTGAACATCCTGCGCATACGTGTTATAAATACGAGCGTAAGCATTCTCACCGCAACGATCAAAATAAGCGTAGTGGACCCAAAAGCCATTAAGAGCAATTGATGCATATAGCTGGAACGAGATTCGTATGGTATGAATGGACGTGCGTGTCAAGTTGCCTTAGCGTGCAAGTGGGAGATTGTTGGATTGTGCCCGTTAAGGCATTGACGTGGCAATACGTGACGGGAGACACGTGTCAATCCAAAGTTGAGAAATCAACAACAAGGGCAAATATAGACACCCTCGACGGAGCGTGTGACCTAATAAGTGTATTAGGGAGGCTCGCGGTCGAATGCCAGGGTGAGTCCTAGGAGAATATTGAGTGTAGGGATGGAAACAAAGAGGTTGTGATTTGAGATACGTTCCCTACTGTCCTCGACTCCTAAAGAACGTTCCTAGCCATAGGATATCCAGCTAGGGCTGTTGGTTATCCGTTAAGGCCAGTTCATGTCGTATTAAGTAGTCGATCTCAGACTAAGCATATAGTGATATGAAATAGGCATGAAGGTGCTCGTATATAGATACGAGTTCATTGAACACTGACCAACCACAGAGCGTACGAATGGAAGTTTACCTACTATGTCAATCGTACAACATTCTGGCTAGTTATGGGTGCAAACTAGCTCTTAGACCTGGGCTTCACCGGATATCTCGTTGGGAGACTTGAACTTTGACCTCAATCTCACGGTTCATCAAGAATGATTTGGGCCAAGTAGGTGAGGGTTGGGTGCATGGATTCAAGCACGGAGATTTGTGAATGCGCAAAATGGGATTCGTCACCTTCTAGGTAATCAGTGAAGGTTGATATTCCAAGAGCCCCTTGAAGATCTATCTCTAAGTCTTCGGCCGAAGCATATAAGTAAAGAGATACATCAGGGCGATCATATCAGCACACTAATGCATTAGGGCTTGACAATGAGTTTCCATGCCCTAAATGATTTGATTGGAATATAGGAGACGAAGGAACCTTATTGCACTGTAACCATAACTAATGGTTCTGCTCGATGTGTGATGAAGAAGTTCGAAACACATTCTTGATAATCTGGGTAGTCGAGAGGCATAGCTAGATGTTACTACTTGGTTTGTGAATGATCTTCCCTATAAGGTTGAATATTGGTAATTTCCATATTCGGAAAAATAAGATTGTTTATTGCCAGCTTTATCGGAACCTACCGAGGTCAGACACACAAGAACGCATGCCTTCGGGTAAATTGATGAGGTTGTTTAACATGAATTAGTTTATGGGCTTGAATAAATAAATACAAGTCTTTTGTGCTTGGTATTAATATTAGTTCAATACAATTTGGAGACCGGCCATCTCCGCCCTTCCGGCCGCCGCCTCCTCGTCCGCCTTGGACGCCCTAGCCTCCGCCTGTTCTCGGCCGGTCCTCTCCCTATCCAGCTCGGTCAGGGCCTCCTCCCTCTTCTGCCTCTCTAGCTCCTTCTCCTTCTCCAGCCGGGTCTTCACCCCCTGGAGGGCCTCATGCCGCTCGCCCACCCCGCCGGCCAGCTTGTCATAATGCAACCGGGACTCCAAGGCGCACACAAACATGCGCTTGGCCATTTTATAGCCCCGGTTGATCTCCCACAAAGACTGCAAAAATTCGAAGTGTTAGTTATCGGCAATAAGGCGAATAATCCCAAAATAAAACAAAGAAACTTCCAAGTGCCAGTTCCCGGATACTTACATGCGATAGCATAGGGACGACCATAATCGGCCAGACGTCGCCGGTTCGGGAGCCGGCCTTGAAGACCTCGCCGTGTGACCGGAAGCCGAAGAGCAGGTCATTGATAAGGTCAACATCCGGCCCGCGGACGACGATGTTCACCTCAGATTGCTTGTTCCGGCGGACCGGAATCTCTTCGGCCTCCAGCGGCGAGAACAGCTCATAGAGGGCTTCAACATCCTCGTCCCGGAGGCGCGAGTCAGCCGCTGGGATGCTGCTGAACAACGGGTCCGTCTCCCCGTAGAGCTGTTTCCGGGCGACAGTGAACGGGTCAGCCGCCGCCAGGATATCGTCCAGAACCGGGGGAGAACCCTCCCTTACCGGCTGCTCAGTCCGGGCTCCCTTCCCGGCTCATCTCTCTTCCACCCGCTCCTCGGCCGGGACATCCTCCGTCCGTGGCCGCTTCTCGGCAGACCCGCCATCCCGTGGGCGGGGCACCTTCAGCAGTGCACTGCTCGATTTGGCAGCCGGGACATTCCTCTCCGTGCCGGACTGCGGCACCTTGCTCGGCGGCGTAGAGGTCCCATCCTTCCTCTGGGGGACTTTGAGGAGATCCTGCCTCCCGTACTTCCCCCCACTGCTCCGGCTGTCGGAGTGTCGAGACTGACCCGACCCCCGCCTCTCGCCGGCCGGGGCGTCTTCCTATCGCTTCGCCGACCGCCCGCCGTGGCGCCCCTGGCCGCCCTGGTTCCCTTGGCCGCCCTGATTTCCTTGGCCGCTCCGGCCACTCTTCTCCACAGCCCGTTGCTCACTTCCACCACCGCCAGCTGCAAACACAAAATTCTCAAGTGGTCATTCCCGACACAAAAGTCAAACCGGGACAAAAAAGGGCAGCCGGGAAAATGCCTTACCCATGATGAAACCGTACTTCTCAAACTTTGCTGGATCAAGTAGCAACTTGACGTCCCTCACACTGCGAGGTAGATTGCACAGCCGGTCAATCGCCTCCACCTCTTCCCGGGAAGGAACGATCCTCTCCTTCTTCTTCCCTGAAACAAAAACAAAAAAAACACGATCTGTCAGTTCCCGGCCAAATACATATATACGATACAAAAAAGGGCGATTTTTCCTAAGTCTACCCACCCGTCGGCACCCATCGCCATCCTGTCTGAATTTCATGGCGTGGCCGCCTTCCCGGGGCACCCCTCCACCCGGACGCCATAAAAAATCTCTTCATCCACGATTTGTCGGTGTTCGGGATCCCGGCGATGAACTTAGGGAAGTCCCGGACAACGTCCTTCGGGTGCTTCGTTGGCGTCTTCCTCTTCTCCGCCGGTCTCGCGCGGTCGGCCTCTATCCGTTCGGCCACCAACCTTTGGATGCTCTCCTCATCCGACCGAACAGTTAGGTGGCAACTTAGTGCCACCATCCCATCATACGGCTTGGTGGAGGTGAACACCCAGATGTGTCGGATGGATTCATAACTTGGCTGGCGAAGTCCCTGTTCCCGGAACAAAACATATGTAGCCAGGAGCCGGGCCCAGCTATGAATCCCCACTAGGGCCGGCGCGATATTCGCCCGGGAAATAAACATTTGCAGCCATGGGTGTATCGGCAACTGCAGCCCATAAGCAAAAGCCTCCGCCCAGATAATGGTAGCGTCGTCGGCCGGATCCGAGAAGTGGACATTTTCGTCCGGATTGTATACCGGGATCCACATCCGAACATAATACGGGATCTGAAAGACCTCCCTCATCCGGGCGAGGTCATCGGCCGTGAACTCATTCCGAATGAATGCCCGATCCACCCAGAATCCAGTTGGGGACTCCAGCGACGCCTGAGGGATAACCTCCACAACATTCGTCTCCTCACTTTCGCTGGCCGGCAACGCTAGTGTCACCCCGGCCGAATCGCCGACATGGCCGCCCGACCCTCGCCTCCCGGTCTGGTCCTCCCTTTCCTTCCGGCCGACCTCGTACACCCTCTCCCAAGGCTTATCAGCCCCATGCCTTGTCCCGGTAGGCGAAACGCCGGTCAGAAGCACGTCGCCAATTAGCACCCCCTCTTCAGCATCGTCAAGCTCATCAGATTGCTCAACTTCTTTTTCCCCGGGCCCTGCTGGTTCCCTCATCGCCGGTAACCATGGCCGCACAAGCATCCACCTCCAAACTAATACTATCCGGGATGGACGAGACCGACTCGGCTGATGGGGCATAGTTCGGCGCTTCATCAGAGCTTCGGCTCCCACTCCTTTCCGACCCAGACAAACTCGAATGACTCCACATCTACAATTTACAAAAGAAAAAGTAAATTCCCAAACTTACTTTTCCCGGGTTCTTTCCCGGACAACACAAAAAACCCTACCTTTACCCGGAGACCCACCCAAAACAGATCAAATTCGTCCGAGAATGAACATATTCAAACACGTTCATCACGTTCTTTATTGTTCATCCCCAGTTCATACAAAAGTCAAACAAAAACACAAGTTTGATCCAAAAGAGTTTGAATTTTACCTTTAAAAGCTGAAATTCGGAGCCGGGAACAGACAGTTTCTTTCCGGATTTGCCGAGAACTCTAACCGGGAATCACAATGCTCTGATCTCTCGCAAAATGCTTTGAAAGTTAGGTAGAGAGAAAATGACAGCCCCTCGCCTTTTATATCCTCAACTACGACGCTTCACATTCCCCGAAGCGTCGTACTTCGCATTAAATGCGATTGACGTTTCGTCTTCCCGGCACCCCTTCACATTCCCCAATGCCACCTCAGCACCTCGGTGACCGCCACGTGTGACTTTTGCCACGTTGCACGCCCGCATTCAATGCTCTTACGCCAGCTCAACAAATCGCACAACCCACAGCTCAGTGGCCGAAAACGTGCACCAATTGGTCCGATCTTCAGCTCGCGGGAAGTGACCAACCAGCCTCTGGTTTCCGAGTGTCTCTTCCCGGCGACCGAACTCTGAAACCGTGCGAGGGTCCAATCCCATCCAATCTTCAGCCCTGGGAAACGACCAACCAGCTTCTGGTTTCCGAGTGTCTCTTCCTGACGACAGAACTCCGAAATCGTGCGAGGGCCCACTCCCATCCGATTTCTGACCCCTCCGCCGGCCTAAGCGTCCTGTTCCCGGGACAACGTTTCCCGGCCGAAACACTTCCCGGGTAGAAAGGCGCAGTACTTTCTGCTCTCTCGCCTGGGGACTTGGGGGACTCCTACCCCACATCGGAAGGCCACGGATGACATGCAACCAATATGGACGACAATGCAAGTCCCCCGCCAAGAAAGCATCCTTAACCGACAACTTGGGGGACTCCTGTTCATACCATACCCAAACCGTCCACATGTCATCCTAGCAAGAGGCCACCAAGGCTTCCTCAAGCCTCCAAGAAAGGGCAATGTGCGGAGCTCACAAACCCTTCCCTATAAATACTTGTCAACCCTCACAAGTCAAAGGTATCATTTACTACACTCACCAAATACTCTCTACTTGCCTTAAAGACTCAACCTCCTCTTAGCGTTGACTTAAGCATCAGAGGGTCTTAGGCCGGCACCCCACCGGTGCTCTTTCGTGACTTCTCTCTGTGCAGGTACGCAACAGGCCGGAAACACACCATCATTCGGCCAAGTCATACCGAGGCCGGACCACTGCTTTCCGGACAGAGACCGTCCAGCACCACTTGGAGCTAGCCTCCTAGCTCCCCGACATCGCAAGGTTGACTGAACACACCCCTTTTACATTGACCGTTGACCTGATCCATTTTTAGACATCAACACTAGCAAAGCACACTTTTTCTCCAACCAAAACTCTACCCAAAAATGGCCGAAAGCTACCTCTGCACCCAATTTGAAGGTGATTTTTAATGAGCATTATGGTTTTTACATATCAATGGTTGCTTCGTAATTTAGTGACTTTACACAAGAAATTTACATCCTTTTAACATATGTCTTGGCCTACTTTTTATATTTGGAATCTTGGCTGCTTAAGTGGTATACAAAAGGAATTTAAAAGCCCAGAACCTTTTGAATTATTTCCCGGTACATGTGGTATTTGAACTTTTTGTTTGGGAATAATCCAGTAGACCGATGGGGGTCCTAGTTCCATAACTGAATTGAACAAAAATCAGAACGTCTTTGTTCGGTTCAGTGCGGATGTA
The DNA here is from genome assembly GCA_033992175.1 of Spiraea crenata. NCBI lineage: Eukaryota > Viridiplantae > Streptophyta > Magnoliopsida > Rosales > Rosaceae > Spiraea > Spiraea crenata. The sequence continues at coordinate 23,158 of JAVBHV010000082.1, read as the reverse complement.
AAACCCGAGAGAAATTTTGCCTTGGAGGCTAACTTGTTCCACCTTCAACAGCAGGTCAAGTGCCCATGTAGGCACTTATGAATAAGGAAATAAATCAAAAATGCCCACTTTCAAGAGGAAAGATCGACACTTGTTGTTCAGCCGCCAAATTCCTTCACGAAATGTCTAGGTAAGCTTGTTTGTGGAAATCTCTCTCACAGAGGTTGAAGAAAGTGTCAACTTCCAGTGAAAAGTGCCGGCTTGTGAGCATTTTGGGAGCCCTATATAATGAGGTTTAGGTTTGAGTGATACCAGATCTGAAGAAACTTTTGAGTTGTGAGTGCATTTGACGGCGAATCGTCGAATACGACGAGGATCAACAGAGACCCTCGCCGGCGACGATGATGACGACCTTGTTCATACCATACCCAAATCAGCCACATGTCATCTCGAGGAAGCGCCACCTAGGCAAGCACCCCTATCCAAGGGCACGTTTTGAGAGGCTCGTGGGCCCCACACGAGGATCGGGCCGGGCATCCGAACACAAGCTTTGGGACCACCTCATTGCCACCTTCGCATGCAGCCGTCAAACCGCTCCATACAATGAGTATCGAAGTCCGTGCAACGTCCCAAAGTGTGGCGAATAATAGGCCACTCATGCCTTAGCCTTTAAGGCTTCCAAAGCCTTAAGGGAGGATCAATGTGGGAGACTTGTCCCACATTGATCACAAGTAGCTTGGAGGTCCTCACCTCCCACTATAAATACATCTCCACCCATCAAGGGTCATAGGTATTCAATTCTCTCACCTAGCCCATTACGATCCTTTAAGACTTCACTTCCGTTCCCAGTTGACTTAAGCTTCGGAGGGTCTTAGGCCGGTACCACACCGATGCCCTACCCGTGCTTACCCTTCCTTGTGCAGGTCACTTCCGGAGACAACTTTCCCTTTCCGGATCAAGGCAGGGCTGGGCACAACACACTGCTTCTGGATCCTGACCGGCACGATTCACCTCATCCAGACCCATGTCCGGATCTTGACACCCCTTTCCGAGCTAGCCTCACAGCTCTCCGAAACATTCACCCATCCGACAAAGACCCTTGACCGTTGACCCCATTTTCGGGAATCAACAGTTTGGCGCCATCTGTGGGAATCTAGCAAATTCCCTCGTATTTTACCGCTACTAAGCACAACCATGTCATCTCATCATCACGACGATGAACCAAACCCCTGACACCTTCGGGCAGAAAACAGTACAACAGGAGGGAACAACCTCCTCCGGCCAACCAACAAAAGAAAACCTGAAAGAGTGCCCGGGAGGAGCTCGCCAAGCGCCTAGACGCGATGGAGGAGCGAGCCAGCACCCTGGAAGCCGAGAATCGCCGGCTTCAGGCCATCGAAGCCGAGAATCGCCGACTCCAGGCCCGGGACGAGGTCTTGAGCACTCGATACAATGAGGCGACGCGGGACTTGATCACCGCCCGGGTGAACATGCAACACCTCCAGGTCGAGGTCTCCTCGTTCCAACTCCACACTCCGAACGAGCCCATCCCCGTTGAAGTGCCTCCACCACCTGCCAAGGGCAAGCAGCAGGCAACCTCCCGGATCCCTACAACAGCCTGGACGAACCAGTCAGGCCATTCTGGCCCTTCTCTCCCAGCCAACTCTCGGGTGATCACTGGCCGGGGGAAGGGAGTAGCCAGGGCCTATAGCGACATCCGGGACCTCATTAACGACAACTGACAAGGGCGTGCGATTGAGCTGGTGACCAGAAACATTAACCCCGCCGGTATGGGCCCTCCTCCCGGAACCAACCCTGGTTCAGCGCGCTCCCATCACTGCATCACCCGAGGAGCAAACGGCGGAGTCCAGCCATCGGGCGTAACCCGTCCCGGCAGCAGCACCCGTTCCTGGAGCTGCGCCTTTGCCCGGACAAAAGACCGCGACTACCCGGGCCTGAGCTGGACCACAACTTCCGGCCACTGCGGCTCGTGCCTAGCCGGCGGCAAGCGATCATAGCATGATTCAACAACTCTTGGATCAGGTCATGGAGCTCGTCAATGACCGGGCGAAGGAGCGTCAGGACAAGGCCACCCGGCCGAGAGTCACCCCAAGAAGGGAAGGACCTTTTACCAAGCAAGTCCTAGCCTCTACCCAGGAACTTCAGGAGTTCGACTCCCGGTCGCTACGCATCACGCAATACAGCGGGGGTCCTGGAGAGTGCCTTAACGTGCACATGAAGAGCTTCAAGTCCAATATGTTCTCAAAGAAGATTTCGGAGCAAGCCCAATGCCTTTATTTCCTGAGTACACTCTCCAGGGCGGCCTTCAATTGGTTCTTCCTCCTCCTGGCAGGCAGTATTGATAGCACAACCTTCTACTCGTGTGAAGTTCTCTACGTCATTGCTCAGGGACCCAACGAGACATTGAGGAAGTATATTGCTCGATTCAGCCACGAGTACGCCAAGTGCCCAAGGACTGATGATAGCACGGCAGTGAATGCCTTCAAGGCCGGACTCCAATCAAGCCCCATCCTATACCAACTCAACTTGAAGACGGACTTGACCTACTCCGAAATGATGAAGAAGGCCAACCTCCACGCCCGGGCCGAGCACCTCAGCGAGCTCAATCAAAGGCATTCCCCGGCAGGGAACGCCCGATCAGTCGCGGCTCCTACTCTAGTAGCCCACTACAACCCGGCTTTTGCCAAAACCCAAACATCCTACCAGCAGATCCCAAAGGCGAATGCCCCCTACACCTCGAACAAGAGAAAGGAAGGAGGCCATCCCGTCTTCGGTAATCGCGACAAGCGAAGCCGGGGTGATGGGCAACAAGTACATCATGCGTATCAGGGGCCCAATTGTCTGCCTCCCGGCATCCCCGACGCACCAACAAGATGCGCGGGATTGGAAGCCAAGGAAGGATTACGCCCCCCGTTTCGAGCGACTTACCCCGCTCAACACCACGTATGAAGCGACTCTCGAGGCTGTGGGAAACCTCATCCCGGCACCGCGGACCTACTGGCCTAACGCCAAGACCGCCCCCGATACCGGCATTTTTTGCCGATACCATCAGATCAACTCACATGGCACGGAGGAGTGCAAGATCCTAAAGGATCACATCGAGGCTCTCGCCCGAGAGGGAAAGATTGACGAATTCCTTTAGAGGCACCCCCCTCCCAAGCAACAACTCCGGCAGATTAACACCATCAGAGGCGGCTCGACGCTAGCCGGGGACTCTAACCGAGCAAGGAAGGAGCACGCCTGGGCTTGCTACCCCGCACGGGAGGTAATGGCGCTCAACTACCGAGCCGAAAAGGTCCCCAAGATCAGATGGGGATCCATAACCTTCTATGTGGATGAGGAGGAAGGAATCATGCACCCCCATGACTATCCGATCGTCATCCGGGCGGAGATCGCCCACTACGATGTCGGGTGAACGATGATCGACAGGGCAGTTCTGTCAACATCATCTTCATCGAGGCCTTCTGGACCCTCAACGTCGCGGACCATCATCTGGACCGGACACTAACTCCCCTCATGAGCTTCTTCGGGGATTGTATCCAACCAATCAGGAGCGTCTACCTACCCATCACTAGTGAATCCCCGCTGCGGACCCGTGTTGTAGCAACCTTCATGGTAGTGGACTGCCCTACCGCTTATAACGTCATCCTCGGGCGACCCGCCCTCAACCAGATGAAGGCCATTCCCTCCACTCACCTCCTACTTGTCAAATTCCCGACTCCTCACGGCATTGGCTCCGTCCGAGGTGATCAACGAGCGGCGAGGAGATGCTATTCCGTGGCGGTGAGGCGTGGATCCAAGACCGTCGCCCCGACTCCCAAAGAATCTTGCTTGGTCACAACCGCAGCCCTGATTGAGGTGCCCACTCCGGACCACCGACCTGACGATCGGACAGATGAGGCCACGACCTCCCAAGCCAAACCCGCCGGGAGCTTGGAGATGGTCTGCATTTCAAAGGATTTCCCTGACCGATAGGTGAAGATTGGCGCGGAACTTCCTCCTCGTCATCCGGAACTCACTCATCAAATTCCTCCGGGAAAACGCCAAAGTCTTTGCCTGCTCATACAGCGACATGCCGGGAACCTCCACCAATGTCATCTCCCACAAATTAAGCATCGACCCGAAGGCGTGACCTGCTTGCTAATCCCAAGTGCAGGAGTCGCGCAGCAGTATAACTCGTAAGTACGAGTGTCGAATCCACAGAGAGCGGTGCTGAAAATCGCTAAATTCGCAAAGTGTCTGTAAAATTAAACAAAATTTAGTATCAAGTAACGAATAATATAAATTGGATTGAGATAAAATTCAATGATTAAAAACACTTAAGCTTCGGGGTTCCACCTATATATAACTATGCAGTTGTACCAAATTGATCCTACTTAACTATAAATCCAGCATTCAGCTTCTCAAAGTGGTTATTCATAACATTTAAACTCTTAACAATTTCCAACAACAATAATCTCAAGTATAATTCGTACCCACGGCGACGAACTATCAAGGAAATACGTCACCGAATATTGTATTAATCTGCTAGTTCATTCAATTACTCAAGAGTATGGAGGTTGAAATCAAACAATAGGAAAAACATGATTGAACCCATGAAGAATAACAAACAACCATCAACTAAATTCGTCGAATTAAACCAGACATCAACTTGAATAACCTCAATAGAATTAAAATTTAATTTTAATACTTTCTTTTTAGTTAAATTTTGTTTATTTTGTTTTATATTTTTTTTTTTTTTCCTCTTGTTTGAGGGGGGGGGGTTTGTTTTTTTTGGAATTGAAAAAAAAAATAAAAGAGTTGTATTCTCTATTGGAGGGGGGCCGCCCCCCCCCCCCCCTTTTTTCTCTTTTTTTTTTTTTTTTCTTTTTTTCTTCCCCATAGTCTTTTTTTGGGGGGGGGAGCGTCTTTTTTTTTTTTTTTTTTTTTTTGTTTGGGTTTTTTTTCTTTTTTTTTTTGTTTATTTTGTTGGGGGGGGTTTTTTCTCTTTTTTTTTTCTTTTTTTTCTCCTTTTTTATTTGGTTTTTGGTTTTTCCCGGGGGGAAAGGGCTGCCACCTTCCTCTCTTCTTTTGCCTTTGACTACCCCCTGGGCTGCCTTTTGGGCTTTTGATTCCTTCTCTCATTTAATTAAGAGTCGTGCTAGAGAGCGGGCCTAGCGAGCGGGCTTATTATCAGCGCCTCCGGCCCCACCACCGTTGGATTGAAATTGAAAGTTAAAAAGGAGATCCAAAGGCTGTGAATGAAAGTTATAATGTACCACATGTACACAATCGCACCCAAGATTAACATCCGTTAATTTTAACTTGTTAACTCCATCTCCTCCGTCAATGCACTCCGTCTCCTCCTCCAATTGGATCCGCGCTTCCTACAGTCCGACCAAAGCTCTTCGAGGATCAATTTGTCTCTCGCTTCCGACAGTCCGACCAAAGCTGTTCGAGGATCAATGTGTCTCTCTGTGATAGTAAGCAGCTCAAGGTTTTGGACACACTAATCAGGTACTTAAGTTCCATCCTAATTATTTTGTTTGGGTGGTAAGCAAATCACAGATAATATGCAAAATCCCCACAGTTTGCATTACCCAGATGGAAGAGTTGTTGAAATTGTAAAAGGTGTGAGCAATTGCTTGCGATGGCAGAAACGATTGTAGAACTAAACCGAAGAGGGTCGTAGTTCGTTGCTAATAATTACGCGTTGTATCCTGTCGGAACCTATTGAAAATCAAATTAGAAATAGGTTATTGATTTTCCAGATTAAGTAGGGATGGGTCGTATGAAACTGAATAGGCTTACATTATAATATTGAGTGCCCCCAATATAATGTTGAGCTGCCGTCACAAATTCCTCGCATTGATCACAATCTTTCCGGTGATCCATGTGCATGTAGTTATTTTGATTGTTAATTGTGTGGTTTAGTTTGGTATGGTAGTTTTTGTTGTTGTTGGAGGAAATTTGAGCTTCATATGTTGGGGGAAGTGATTTAGAACCCACATTTATATGCTGAGGTTATTCTTGTGTATGTATAGTAACGAGTTTCTGAGTTAGTATTTAGTATTTAGTTTTTAGTTTTTATGATTTTTATGAGGCTGATTTGGCATGTTGCAGGGTACCATTGAAAGGGTCAAATGGCTGAGAATGCAGAGGAGGCTGCCCAGGTAGATGACACTGAAATAAACATGGGTGGCAGACTGTATATACCGGATTTGGAGGAGAGCTCAAAGCCGAGACTGAAAATGGTGTTTAATTCTGAAGATGCAGCATATGACATGTATAACAGATATGCAGTACTAGGTGGATTTAGCATTCGACGTGGTTCGACAAAATTTAACCAGCTTGGTGAGAAAACGAGGAGGGATCTTCTATGTGATAAAGAAGGCGTGAGTTGACCATTTGTGGGTGAAAGGAAAAGAAAACGAGGTAGTGCTCGAACTAATTGCAAAGCTAGAGTCACTATTTGGAGGAACCCAAGCTCTACGCAGTACGAGCTTGTCAAGTTCATTGAGGGCCACAACCATGAATTGACACAGCCCGATAAAATTCATTTACTTAATTCGCATCGGAGTTCCAAGAATGTGAAGGCACTTATTGAACAACTCAGTGAAGTCAATGTACCCACCCATCAACAGATAACCCTTCTTGAGGTGCAAGCAGGAGGAAGCGCAAACGTTGGCTGTACCCCCAAAGATATATACAATATCAAAACTGCAATGCGGCAATTAATCGATGGGCATGATGCTGAGCTGCTTAAGGAGCATTTTGAGGCCGAGAAAAAGAAGAACGAAGCATTTTATTACAAGATGGAGCAAGACGCGGAGGGTGTTATGGGTAATGTGTTTTGGTGCGACGCAAGGTCTAGACGGGCATATGACTATTTTGGAGATGTGCTGGTATTTGATACAACCTTCAACACCAACCGCTATAGGATGAATTTTGCTCCAATTCTTGGAGTTAACAATCACAAGCAAACAATCGTGTTTGGTTGTGCTTTCTTAACCGATGAAACCACTGAATCATTTATGTGGTTGTTTGAAGAGTTCAAGAAAGCCATGCCAGGGGGGCCTCCGAAGATGATCATTACTGATCAAGATGCAGCCATTGCAAGTGCGATTAAGGAATCTTTTCCGACAACTTTCCATAGATTGTGCATATGGCACATATTGAATAAGTTTGCTGCACCCCCCATAGGAAAAGCTCTAGCCGATATCACGGAATGCCTATGGGAGGTAGACAGCAAAGCCGAGTACGATGCAAAATGGGAGAATGTCCTAGCAAAACATGGACTTGCAAATAATCAATGGTTGGCCGGACTCCATAGTATACGCAACAAATGGGTCCCAGCATATGTGAAGCATGTATTCTCGGCTGGAATGTCAAGTAGTCAAAGAGCAGAATCCGCTCATGCCTTCTTCAAGAGGTATATTAACAAGAAGAACACGCTGATGGAATTCATAATACGATTTGATCGGGCTGTTTCTAAACTGAGGAGCAGTGAGTTGAGATGTGACCATGTTGATTTGAATGAAAATCCTCCTGAAAGTAGTGTGTTCACGCTGATGGAACGTCAGATGGCATCTATATACACAAGGAACATTTTTGACATGTTTCACAAAGAGATGGTTGGTGGTTTTTTTTGTAAGATGGATGTGATTGATGAAGATGATGGTAAAACTGTCTACCAAGTAACTGATAGCGTACGCTCAGGGGTTTCACCGGAGCTTGTCTACGATAAAGTTGCGGATATGTGTATTTGCAGCTGCAAGGGTTTTGAGTTCCAGGGTGTTCCGTGCCGACACATACTGGCATATTTAAAATGGCAGCAAGTTGACAATTTGCCGGAGAAGTACATCTTGAAGAGGTGGACTCAAACTGCCAAGATTGGTGTGGTTCTTGATGCGGAGGGGAATGTGATCAAAGATTTGGTTGATGATGGATGTCTTCTAATCAAAAGAGCTGCACTTGCAAGACGAGCATTGGATTTGATTGATACGACATTAATGCATGATGGAGGTTGTAAAATTGTCTCAGATGCGTTTACTGGCATTGAAGATGAAGTATCTTCCCTGGTGTCATTGAGGAGCAGCACCCAAGAACAGAACCGAAATACATATGGTAGTTCTTCCGGAGTAAAGGATCCTCGCAGAGCTAAGCCCAAAGGTCGTACCAAACAAAAAAAATCATCTCTTACTCAAAGGATGCCCCGTCGTCGCAGATGTATCGGATGTAACAAGCTTGGACATGATGTACAAACTTGTCGAGACGTTCCTGTCCGGTAAGCAACGCACAATTGTGTTGTAATGGAGTTTTGGTCCGACTTGTTGGTTGTAGGTTGTGGTACTACTTACTGTTTTTATTTCAGTTTTGCATCATCTTATCATTTATATTACGTATGGATGTATTCTGTTTTGCATTGTTGTTTTGTTTGTGTTTTGAATGGTAAATGTATGTGCGCATTGTTTCAGGTCTCCCCATGCCGAAGACATAGAACAACCATCTGAACCAGCCGCGGCCTCGCAAGACGGGCAAAACAATCAACACACGCCGCCTGCTACAGAACCTTATCATCAAGGCCTAGAAGAGTTCTACAGAATGCACCAACATACCGGTTGATGTAGCAATTAGGACTGTAATGTTGCAATGTATTAGGTTAATTTGAACCTTACATATTTAGGTTGCTATTTACATATTTTTTGTACCTTGTAATTGGATGACTCTTAGTTCAATTTTTTGGGACTATGTTATGCTCTGTAAATTAAGTTGGTTGTAACACTACCCTTTGAGAGAAACAGTTGGCAGTTAAGCTTGATTTACCTACTTATATAATTGCGTGATCGCAGTATGCTCTTGTTGGACTCACATGATTATTCTTCCAGGAACAGTTGCGTGTTCATTAAGTAAAACCTATCTACTCCGTAAGGAGTAACTGAGTGTTCTGTACAAAAGAAGTTATTTCTGTTTACCGAAAACGTCACTGTTCTGTAAGTAACGCAAATTTGTTTTCCTTCTCGCCACAGTATATATCAACTTATTTTGTTATTTACGTATGACCTAATTATGACCAGATTATGACCTGCGTATAACCTGATTGCTCTTTACAGAACGAGTGAGTGTTCTTTACTCAAAATTCTTGTTCATGAAAAAATGGTTTGGTGTTCTTTTAAATAACAGTTTAGTGTTTTTTACAGTTTCAGCATTCGAGTCTCCATATTTTTACCGGGGCACTTTCCCTTTTTACCAAGGCACCTTCCCATTTTACAGGGATAGTTCATGTTTTTACCGGGACAGTTCCCATTTTACCGGGGCAGTACTCCATTTTACCGGGTCAGTACCTTATTTTACCGGGTCACTTTCCCATTTACCAGGGCATTCCCACCTATATTTTGAAGGGACTGTTGGATAAATTTGCAGGAGCACTTTCTGAATTGATTAAATAAACAACGCGAATACCACAAAATCAAAAGACAAAGATCACCAATTAACACCAATACAAACTCGATTAAACATAACCGCACCCGATCAATAACAAGAGCAAGAACCAACATAAGAGTCCTGGACATCAAGACACCACAGAATACAGATTTCATCGCCATCGGTGACTCCATTCTCCTCAACGGTTTCTGACAAAACTGTTTCAGTATTCTTGTTGAGGGATATATAACTTTGAAAAGGTAAGCCCTTTTCATGGCACACACGCCTCACAACTTTTCGCCACTTTGTTGTAGGCTTTGCACTCGCATGTATAAACTGGCCTGGGAGCTACAAAATGAAATACGATAAGATATTTGTGAGTGAATATTTAACAAATCTAACCTAATTTGTACGAGCGCAAAAATGAAATTAAATCAAGTATATATATTTCACCATTTCGAAGGTAATATTCATAGGGATCCTCCGGTTGTTTGCACCATTGGAAGGCATTTTTTGCTTTCGATTTTTAGCTGCTCTGTGTTTTGTTCTGTTTTTGGTAGTGAAGTTGTAGAATTGGATCCCCTTCTCCTCATTTATAAAGCAATAACTTTTTGACTGTTCATTGGTTAATGGGGCACTTCCACACCCATTTCCCAGGTTTGCTGATTTTGCATAAGTAAATATGGAATGTAAACTTCAATAACCATACTTTATTGATTAGATAACATTATTTTTTGGTGCAAAAGCATAAAAAACGCCTAGTAAATCGAATTTCATCACCATCGTTGATTCCATTCTGCTCAATGGTTCTAAATTCATACACTGGTTCTCCAGTATCCGATTTGGAGTATGAATACCATCGCCGAACTATACCCCGAGCTTTGCACATATCAGTGACGACCTTTTTCCACCTTGTCGTTCGTTTCACATTCGCACGTGCCTTCCCTAGCCCAGGCGCCTACAGATGAAAATACATGAAGCGAATATTTAACAAATCTAATCTTTTTGTGCGAGTGCAAACATGAAATCAATATTTGAAGCAAAAGATTTTTACCATTTCAAAAGAGCAGGTAATGGTGATCCTCTCGTTTCCATTGGCAGCCATTCTTTGCTTTGGATTTTATCTTCAGTGTGTTTGCTGTGTGTTTTGGTTGTGAAGTGGTAGATTTTGGATGCCCCTTCTCCTGATTTATATAGCTGTAGAGTTGGATCCCCTTCTCCTTATTTATATAGCAATAACTCTTTGACTGTAGAGTTGGACCTCCCCTTCTCCTCGTTTATATAGCATTAACTTTTTGACTGTTCATTGGTTGGTTAACTCATAAATTTCACACGACTAAACAGCCCAATCCATTGACTGTTGCCTCCCATTAGGCGCAATGAATGGCCTTGTAGCTTGTTCATTTGTTGGTTATATAGAGCAATAACCTTTTTGACTGTTCATTGGTTTGTTATTGGTTAACTCATAATTTCCAGTTGATTAACTCATAAATTCAAGCTACAACTTCCCACCAAACTAGTCATATTTGACTATTGCAGCCAAGTAGTTCCAATGAATGGCCTTGTTGGTTTTTATTTAGTCAGTTCCATGAAGACTGGGTGTTTTTTTTCTTCTCGCCACAGTATATATCAACTTATTTAGTGATTTACCTGCGTATGACCTAATTATGACCTTCTTACAAGCTGAGTATACCATATTTATGCGCTAATTATAATCTAAGTATGACCATCTGTAATAAGCATATGCACCACTGCTGACCGCAGTAAGATCTTGTTGTACTCACAGGATTGTTCTTGACAGCTGCGTGTTCATCAAGTAAACCCTAACCTGTAAAGAGTAACTGAGTATTCTTTAAGAAGAGATTATAGTTCTTTACCGATCACATGACTATTCTGTAAGTAACACAGTAAATTTTTTTTTCCTTCTCGCCACAGTTTATATCAACTTTACCTGCGTATGACCTAATTATGACCATATTATATAAGCTGAGTATAACCTAAGTGTTCTTTATAGAAGGTTGAGTGTTATTTAAGAAAAGCTTTTGTTATGTAACAAATAGTTAAGTGCTCTTTAAAGAACACATTACTGGTTTTTTAGAGTTTCAGTTTCAGTCCTCATTTTTTACCGGTGCAGTTCCCCATTTTACCGAGGCTCTTTCCCATTTTACCGGGACAGTTCATATTTTACCGGGATAGTTCCCAGTTTACAGGGACAGCACCCGCTTTTGCCAGGACAGTTCCCGCTTTTGGAGGAAATCTTTAACTAACAGTTTAGTTTTCTTTATAGAACAGCTGACTGTTTATTAAAAAAATTCGTTCTGCATGGCAGTGCAATTTTTTTTTTGGTCAAATAATATGCCTAGAAGTAAAATGTTTGAAATCACTATTATTCGGAAGGGATTAAGAATACATACCACTTTAATTGCCATTCTGAAATGAATATTTTCTTCTTGAACAGCTCCTTGAGGGCTTCTGATTGAATTGTAGTGCACAAATTCCATCCTAACTGTGTCGAAAACAAGCAGCGTGAAGTGTTCTTGGATGCACAATGGGAAGAATATGTTTTCAGCAATGCCTATCTGCGTTTCCAATTGTGCCCGCATCATGCCTATCCTTTCCTTAAAATAAAGAGAGCCCGGTTTTACAGTGTCCATTGACACCTGTATTTTAGATTAGCAAACGGTGTTAGTGTTTGAATTAAACATTTTTCCTATGTGTTAATGCAGGGGAGACTTTCTGCATTATGGGGTAATGGACGAGTAAGCAACTTACAAACAAGTGCGCCGGTATGTAACAATTATTCACGCTAGTTGGGGTGTTTTCTTCTTTCTCTCGTGTGATATAGCAGAAAGCGTCAACAATGTGTTGGACTATGTATTCATCTCGTAAGCGTAGTTTGTATATTATTTTATCTTAATTCACTTTGAAGACCTAAAAATTCCGATATATTATCGAAATTTCTGATCTAATTCCGATCCGAAAAATTCCGAATTTTTTCCGATTTCCAAAGATTCCGAATTTGGAAAGAAAATTTCATTCCGAACTTTTTTGGAACGGAAATTGGAACCCTTGTTTCAGATCCGTTCCGTTCGAAAATCAGCCCTAGTTGAGCTTCATACACCCACTTAGCATTGTTGTTGGAGCGTCATATGGCTTAGTTTTCTTCACTAATCTAATTTTTAGATTAACCTATTTATGACATGGTTATGACGCTTTTATGGCCACTTATGACCTTCGTGAGACCATCTTATGGCCGTGTGTTGCGCGTATGATATGCTTATAACCTGATTAGTGATGAACTGTGTATTCCGAACCTACCTATGAGCTTCGAATGACCTTCGTATAATGTACGACCTACCTATAACTCCAGTATTACCTGAAATTTGACCGTGAGTATCCTTCCTCACGACGTCTTCTGTCAGATTCGAGATACTTTTTAAAAAATTAAATAAGAACGAATAAAACGAAAGAAAATAGAAGGGGTTTGCTTTCTACAGTCCGCCTGGTGGGTTGGTCCGCCTAAGTGTTTTTTTTTTTAAAAAAAAAAAAAAATCATGTGCCTGCCACATGCTTTTCAAAATCATTTTTTTAAAAGGGCTGGCGGACTGGTCCGCCTGGCGGACTGTAGAATCTTCATTTCCGCACTTCCGCCGGCTTTTTCCTCACTGCCTTTCCCTCCAATAATTCACTCTCCCCCTCAATTGTTTAAGAACCCAGCCGGTTTCTTTCGGTGGGTAAAACCAATTTCATCTGAATTCGCTCTCCCTAACCTAATCCTACCCCAGCTGAAGTGAAGATTGACTTCATTTACGTCGCTCTTCATCTGAATATTTCGTCCCTCAATCGCGGGGTAAGCAACAAAAGTGTATTGATATATATAAGTATTTACGTCGCTTCTCAAATAAGTGGGTTTGTAATGCATCACTCATGAGTGATTTTGCAAGGTTAAGTACTCCATCAAAAAGCTGTCGTACCCTAAACCCTAAACATAGTCTTTGATACTAGCATTTCAGGGAACAAAGGACTGGAAATTGTGAGTTGCCAGGTTTTCTGTTGATAATATCTGAGGTTGCATCATTGTTGTTCATGCATTTGGTTAACTTTTCCTGCAAATTTTAGGGTGTCGGATGTTTACGATGTTAGGGATTTCAGTGTTATTGATCTAGGGTTGATGCACATTTATGGAACAAAGAGCACACCGTAGATACTTGAAGTAGCTATTATGATGTTAAAGCCTGCGTCAGCAGCGGTGTGTGGATGACTTATACTTACATACTTGGTTTTGGCTTTGTATTGGCATACTGATGCGTTTCCTGGAAATGTAAATTCGTTTGGCGTTGCATTTATGCAAATTGGTCGTCTCAATTGATCTGTCTTTGTTCAATAGTTTTGATTTTCAGATTCCATACTCTGGTTGTTTGGATACTTGAATTGGGGGTCGGTGTATGTCAGCTATTATGACTTATGTTCCAAAAATTCAATCATGTATGTTCCTGCAGATGCATAGAAAACGATTATCCACAAACCAAAGGGAACAACAAAAATCTACAAGGACGGCGATCAAGAAAAGGAAACAACATATAGCTGCATTTGTACCAAATAGGAAAATCTCAGAAAAGCGGGCTCCTAAACCCCAGCAATACAAATCCTCGCTGTTATCCTTTGCTGAAATGTGGGAACTCGAGAGGAGGCAGCTAGAAGCAAGGCCAAACATAAAGGAAAAACTCAAACAAACTCATTTCTGGCCTTTGATAGAGGCGTACGACAAGAATCTGATCGAAGGAAAGAGGACTGCAGGAAAGAAGTATGATTTGGATGTTGCCAGAATCCTGGAATGGTACGATTGGAAGACCAATCTCTTCAAGTTTGGAAATGGGGTCAGCCAAGTCAGCACAGATGATGTGGTGCACATTTTTGGGCTTAAAAATGAAGGAGTAGCGCTGCCAAAAGCAACAGCTTCAACAAAAGGCAGGGTGGAAGAATCCAGAATGATAAAGGCCTACTTCATCAAACCTCAACGGGTGAAGAAGGAGGATCTGAAGACAGCTTTCAAGGAGGCCTACGATAAGAACACCGATCAAGGGGACGAGGATGCAGCGTTAATATTAATTATGTATCTATTAATGACGCTGCTCCTTGCGAATTCCGGAGTCTATCTCCCTTGGTGCTATATCAAGTGCTGTGAGAGCATTGAGGGATTGAACAAGTACAACTTTGCCGATGGTGTGTTGGACTACTTGTTTACGGGGCTCAAAAAAGCTGGGAAAGCTAGAGAAGAGGCGCGTCTCGCTTACTTTCCCACAATAAGTGGCTGTGTGATTTTAATAATGGTAAAGTTTTACCTCATCACAAATGGCCGAAATTGAAACTCTCTTTCATCCATATTTCTTCTGCTAACCATTTGTTGCCTTATGTTTTTTTTTGGCAACAGATATGGATTTGCGAACGAAGTGGCTTAATTGACCCCGTGACAGGACATGAACATGAGCAACCAGCAGCGGTGAGGTGGAACCTCGCCACTCTTCACCAGATTTTGGACAAAACCCCAAGAAGAGACATTAAGGTGCGGCATCTTTGTTTGCACCATATATTGGTCCTGTTACGAACACTTGCATGTTCGTTAACGGACATTGAACTGCATTTCCATGTTACACCAGATTTTTGTTTTTACTAAACAATTAGAAAACCACCACCCATTTACATATGTTGTTTTCTTACTTTTTTCACAGATGAACAATGCAACACCCACTACTGCCAGTGATGAAGATAGTGAAGAGGGTGAGCCTAATGACGAAGAAAATGAAGAGGGCGAGCCTAATGATGAAGACAGCGAGCCAAATATCCCCCTATCATGTGCTCCCGCAAAAAGGATGCGATTGGGACAGTCACCTGCTGAAAAGAAAAGGCAATCAAAAGCCCCTTCGCTACGAACACTGAGAAGTACAAGTGGGCGAGGCGCCTCTTATTCCTCTTCTGCGCCGAAGCATTGCTGCCTCGTCATGAAGAATTACGTCCAGGCCCTGAAAACAAAACTCGTTGAAGTTAAAAATAGGGAGATCCAAAGAACAGCTAGACTGAACATTAAAGTCATTGCATTGAGAGATGCGCTTGAGATGCTGCAACAGGAGGTGGGAGAGAAAGGCAATCGGCTTTAGATGGTAAAGAAGCTGAAAATCGATCTACTCAAAGAACCGCAGCAAGCAAATGCTGAAGAAAGAGGAAACGAGGCTGACGATGAGCCTGCACAAAGAGAGCAGTCACCAAACACGCCAACTGAAGAACAAACAGAAGCAGGGGAAATTTTGATGCAGTTGGCCTGTCAGGGGCAGTTGATGTGCCCGTTATCGAGAAGGGAGCAGATCTTTCACTGATACCAAACTCTGCATGTGAACCTGGTCCTTCTATTAGCCATGCTAAGAAGAAGCTTCTGATTCTTGATCCAAACGGCCTTCTTGCTGATATTGTTGGCCCCCGTTTCGACCCGCATTATCAACCATCCAAAAAGCTCAAAGGGAAAAATGGTGATAATTGTTATTTCTATGTACCTTCATAGTTCTTATTGGTTTATAGCTTTACTGACAGCAAATCTTCTATTGCCTTTCCCCAGTTTTTAAGAGGCCCTACTGTGATGATTTTCTGGAGTTTTGCTTCGAAAAATTTGAAGTGGGGGTGTGGACTTCAAGAACCAGGTAAACTTCATTTATGGACCAGCATATGTTTGCCTTTTCTCATTTTCTTGTTGTTGGTTATATGATCGTTTGCATTCTTGTTTGTAGGCCGAATGCAAGCGGGGTAGTAGATTATCTGTTTGGTGTTCACAAACAGAAACTGTTGTTTTCCTGGGTAAAATAAAACCATATTCACTGCTTAGTCCCTGCTGGTCAGTTAGGTGTATGTTGAGTTAATATGGTGCCACTAAACCTTTTTACGCTTGGTTTATGCAGG
Source organism: Spiraea crenata (assembly GCA_033992175.1). Classification (NCBI taxonomy): domain Eukaryota; kingdom Viridiplantae; phylum Streptophyta; class Magnoliopsida; order Rosales; family Rosaceae; genus Spiraea; species Spiraea crenata. The sequence continues at coordinate 6,811 of JAVBHV010000082.1, read as the reverse complement.
ACCAAAGGCACTGTAGTAGAGCGGGGTTCAAAAACCCTGCAAACGATAAGAAGCCCATTTTTCTCAAAGAACTTACAAAAATATGGGGAAAGACTGTTTCTGAGCTTCATTGGGAGAATGGGGCGTACAATGCATCCAACACGATATTGTTGGATGACACCCCATATAAAGCCTTACGCAATCCGGTTAGTTGATCAACTCTTTCCATTGGGTATTATTGCTTTCGAATGTCATATTGCTGGTTTTAGTACAATGATTGCAAGCAACTTTGCTTCTAATTCTTTAGGTGAAGACAGCAATTTTCCCGCACGCATATCACTACAACCAGATAAATGATGAAGCAATAGGTAAGAAACTATCAACTATTATGTTGTACTCATCTATGGCTAATTTAATTATGTAGGCCAACATTATAGCTGTAGTTGTACACATTATGTACATTAAGACCTGTCCGTTGTCTACAAGCTAATGGGTTTGAAGCTTTATGTCTCTGGATTGCTGCGTTAGGCTTTGCTCCTCAATATAAACTGATTACAAACACGCGATTACTCGCAGGCCCTTCCGGTGAACTTCGTACCTATCTTGCACAGTTAGCTGATGCTGACAATGTTCAATCATTTGTGGAGCAAAATCCGTTCGGCCAACCAGCTATCAGACCAGGTCATGAGGATTGGGAGCTTTATCGCAATATTGTGTCCACTCCCGTACAGTAACATATACCTGTATAACGAACGTGAAGTTTGCCAATTTTTTTTACTTTCGTTGTTGCTATCTAGACAGTTTTCTGCAATATATCAGTGAAGAGTTGATATGTGTAGATTTCGGAACAAATTTTTATTGTTGGGATGTACGGCCAGCTTGTGATGAACTTGATTATTGCAATAAATCAGTTTATTTTTCCTATGATTAATTGGTGTTATTTGTCTTTTGATTTTGTGGTATTCGGGTTGTTCGTGCACTCAAGGATGTTAACTTTTTCTTCCAAAATGAACTCAAGGTGCGGTCTGATTCCCTGTGCTCATTAGAACGAGCCCTAAAACTTCCCCGGAGGACTCGAATAGTAATTACGTTACTTGAATGTAATGATTTACCAAAACAGAGGTTGTAACTTGGGGAAGAGTCCTTCATGAAAGTTGTATAGTGCATCAATTCGAATGCACCAGCGAAGACCGAGCTTCAAGTTGGGTCCGCACCGGGGAGTTACAGCGCAGCAAAATTGGACTTTGGGCTTAAGGTCATAGGATGGTCATAAAGTGGTAATACTGTTGTTATAAGATGGTCATACAACGGTCAATCAAGGGTATACCAATAAATAAGACATAATATAAACTATGTGGGTATATTAAGATCATACGATGGTCATACTGTGCGTAAGAGGGTGACAATTTCAAGTTAGTACCATATTTTTATTCTCAGCCGTTGAGATGAAGATGACCCGTCCACATTGTCCCGGTAAAATAACGAACTACCTCGGTAGAGTTGGAAATTGACCCGGTAAAATGGGAACTATCTCGGTAAAATGGGAACTTGGTCAAAGCACCAAAAACAAAACCCAGTCTTCATGGCACTGACTAAATAAATACGAAAAAGGCCATTTATTGGAACTAATTGGCTTCAATAGTCAAATATGACGAGTTTGGTGGGAAGTTGTAGGTTGAATTTATGAGTCAATAACCAACCAAATTTGTGAGTTAATCAATAACCAACCAATGAAGTTCATGACCAACCAAATTTGGGCTGGGAGCGGATTCGCCCCTCTGGACCGCGCCGGAAAGCTCGCCCCCAACCGAGCGGCGCGCCTCTCTGCAGTTGCCGAGGCTTGAGGTTGAGGACGACGAACAGACCAGCATCAAAACGGCGCGTTTCTTCTTAAAAGAAACGGCGCGTTTTGTTCTCGGAGAAGCAACACGTCATTTCCTTCAAGCGACATGTCGTTTGCAGCTGGGCGGGGAGCAGCGGCGTTTCTTTTATGCATCTCGTCGTTTCCTTCCGTCTCCAGTTGTCGTCGCTCTCGCCAGGCCAGCCGCTGTCTTCTGTCAAGGTAAGTTATGAATTGGGTTTTGTTTCTTTTGTTTCTTATTCAATCCTTGAGCTGTGAGAAGTGAATTGGGTTTGAATTCCAAGTATGCAATCCCTAAATCCCTAAATTTCAATTGATGGAATGGATTGTTGGTTTGATTTATGTGTATGCTTATTGTCAGATTGTTGGAATGTATAATGGTTGGTTTGAATATTGTAGACTCCTCCTTACGAGCCACCGGAATTTTGAGACCCCAACCGGAAAACGAACAACTCAACTTTTCTCAAACTCAATCAGCTTGCGGGCATAATCAAGTAAGTGCTCGATTCCTAATCGCATTTCTTGCGGTCAGCTTGTTGTCACTCTTGCAACTTCACACCTAAAGATTGATTCTGGATCAAACTTTACTTACAAGTTTGATTTCTTTTTGTGTCCTTGTATTTCATAATGGGGCTCGCAACGTTGTTCGTGCACTGGGATAGAAGAAGTTTGTTTTCTCTAACAAATGTGTAAAGCGTAATTCCTTTATTTGGTTTGGCTGCTGTTATTTGATTTTTATCCTGGTGTTTACAATGACTGATTGCTGTTTCATGAATAACTACGAAAAATTATCTTTTACTTAGCTTATGGCTATTACTTACCACTTCACAACCAAAACACACAGCAAACACACTGAAGATAAAATCCAAATCAAAGAATGGCTGGCAGTGGATACAACGAGAAAATCACCATTACGTGCTCTTTTGAAATGGTGAAAACCTTTTATTTTCAATATTGATTTCATGTTTTCACTCGTACAAAAGATTATATTTGTTAAATATTCCTTTAATGTATTTTCATCTGTAGGACCCTGAAATTCCGAATATACGTGCGTCCCTGAGGAAAGCTAGAAGGTGGAAAGAAGCCGTCACTCAACTGTGCGAAGGTGTGGGTATAGTTCGGCGAACGTATGCATACTACCACGCGGCTACTGGAAGCAGGTTGTCTGAACACAAAACCCTCGAGCAGAATGGAATCAACAACGGTGATCATATTCGTTTTGTGTAATCGTTCAGCCTGATGATTTTGTACTAAAAATTAATGTTATCTAATCAGTAAAGTAAGTCTGGTGCTTGAACTTTACATTCCATATTTACTTATGCAAATTCAGGAAGTGCTCCTGCAAAATCTAGCCAATGGTCCCTGCAAAATGGGGCAAGTGTCCCGGTAAATGTGGACACTGTCCCGGTAAACATAGAAGACCATACAAACCAAACTTAAAATCACGAAACTTACGCAACAAGATTTCATCTGTAATTGCTATATAATAGTAATCAAGTCAATAAGCATCCGGCCTATATGATATAACCAGAAAGGAGGACAAAATTACAAAACTGAAAAAGGTTCCTGCAAAATGAAGAGTACCCCGGTAAAATGGGGAAGTACCCCGGTGAATGGGACAGTGCCCCGGTAAAATTTTGGGGACTCAAATGCTGGAACTAAAAAAACTATCAACAATCATGAAGTTCAAGATCCTATAACAGCCTTGCATCTTTTCCTATTGTGATTCCCTGTGTTGCACGGATACGGCACCAAAGTGCCGAATCCCGTATCCGAGACGGGGATACAATGAGACCCGGGGAATCAGCAACTGCAATCAGATATTGAGAATTTGAGCGTGGAAGGAATTTTGAACCCACTTTGTCGATTATAGAACGTGTGATAAACTGTAGGCGACAGAGAGCGATTTGGCGTTTGTGTGTGGGAAGGAAGCGGCTGAACTGTCGGAGGAAAAGGAAGTGTGCGCCACATTGACCGTTTTGCCCCCATTTTCCCACCAACTGCCATTTACATTGTTCTTTGTATTTAGGGGCAATTCCGAGTTTCCCTTAAACGTCACCATTTCAACCGTTTTGGGGGACTCTGCTTTATTAATAGAGATTATAACCTATCTGAGCACAGTTGTTGGACATCTGTATGACGCGAAACTGATCGGAACCGTGTTTAAGTTGATGTACCATTTGGTTGGCTGAAGGGATAGATGAGTGTTCTGTACGGAACAGTGACCATTCTTTGCAAAAAACCTGGTCTTTCACTACAGAACAGCACCCTATTCTTTAGTGATCAAGTGATTGTTATTCGAGTACATGAACATGTTCTACATATGGCCTGCTTGTTGCCATGGTAGTTGACCAACACAATCATATTATATTCAGTGATGAAAACATCGCCAACCGTGTACAATGGAGTAGAAAATGAAGTTCAACACAATCATATTAAATCCACCTATCATACAGCTGCAGATGATACACTCTAATGTACTCAGAAAGAAGGTGGACCTCTTAATAGCCCGCGGCCTGCATACACTCCGATGCCAACCGCAAACGGTAAAAACAAATGTTGGAGGCCATGTCGGGGGGCATCGGGCATCCGGCACTGGAACACTCAATTGCCTTCAACGCAAATATACCGCATGCATCCCTGCACATTGGACATTAACCACCGGTCATGTAGTGTGAATGATGCTTATGTAAACATAACCACAATGCTCAAACTCATGGTGGATTAAGAAATAGAAACAATATGCACATACCCGTCAGGTTGTACGGGCACCTCAGGACAGCGGGTTATCGGCCACAATTTGCACTTCTTCGCCTTTTCTGTATCCACCTCGGCATGATTGTACGAGTCATAGAAACCCATAGCACTCAATATCTTGGGAAGCTCTTCCGAATAAGGTCGTAATTCATCATGCAAGCTTTTTTCATATAGGGATGGCATGGAGTCGTACACCGTGATTGCTTGACGATCCAAATGAAGCGCGACCGCAATCCAGTGTGTATTTCCAATGTTGTGCACATTGTACACAGTCTGCACCTCAGACCATGGCCGGGCGTAAGGCACCTTGTCGCGCCCAGGATGAACCTCTCAATTTGCTCCTGTTTGGGGGCACCTGGTTTTGGACCGCGATTCCTTGTCCGAGGCCCAACAGGTCCTTCGGGTGCCAAATAAGCCTGATACAGTATGTAGAGGAAGTGATTAGTGCATGTGGGGTACCAATACCAAATCTTAGTAGGTAATGTCGATAAAAGACAACATGGAGGCTTTAGAGTATGCATAAAAGTGAAAAGTAAAGGGGCATCACATTGTTGGAACTCAATAATAAAACAGAAAGAACTGTGCGAAAGCCCCCTGGTTATTTACCGAGAAATACGCATTTGTCGTTGTCCACCGCATTCCCACATCTGCTTCGTACATTGACTGGCGTTTCCGAAGTAGGAACAATCCGAAATCCATGTTCTGCAACAAAATATTCATTGCGAATGAGGGGTTGGATGGGACGCCAACCGTGGAAACATTTTCTTGGAACTCAAACACCATTAACAAAAAATGATTATTACTTACATCGTCCTTCAGCCACCCATTGGGTTGTAGGAGCACCCTGAAAAAAGTTGGCGGCACGGCACAGTAGTCTAAGTCCATCACAGTCCTGGTAGTAAATATTTGAAAATGTAGTCACATTTCGAGTATACAAAACAGTAGATAAATTCATCGACTGAGGTAGGTTATGAGATAGACTTACGTTTGGTCTGTGAAAAGCGTCGTCAAATGAGACAGCTTTTCCAAATCCTCGACGGGAATGGCCGAACAAGGGTCGAATACAAACGAGCTTAATTGACATGGTTTCTCTGTGTTGATATACGGAGACCGGAGCACTGTGGACAACATTCGCTTTCGCGGACCCTTCTCCAATTTGGAGCTACTCCCCCAAACTTGGATTGTGCCATCTTCCTGCAACTCGGATACAACTTGGGGTTGTGCAACCCCTTTTGGCAACTCCGCAAGATAAGAATATAGACGCTTGCATATCTTGGTCGCAACTTTAGCCTCCGACCTGGAGCTGGTAAGAAAAGGAGCTTTCATAAGTGGGGAAATTGAAGGCGCAGGAGGGCGAGATTGTGGTTGCGCAGGTGATGAGCTGACTGGCTCGTCCTTATTGACATCGTCTGGCATCAACAAACTTTGTGGAAGATCATGCAGCTGAACAGAGGACCGCTTGACTGCGTCATATGGACGGAATGCAGTAAAAGGCACATAGAGTGGAGGCTGGGTGACAAAAGAGGGAACTGCAGACTGCCTACCCCGAAAGCCAAGGGCCTCGCTATGCGACCCAAATAGACCATCACCACTGTCCCAGCTCTTGTTACTTCTCCCTCTCTTGGGGGAATAGCAACGGTCTTGGTTGACAAACTCGGCATCCGTTGATGGTCCACAGTCGTCATCAGCGCCTGATCTTGACTTGGATGTATGTTTCCATCCAACCTCCATCGCAAACTTAAGAACAAAATTCTGCATAGTTGATTGGGAGTCCTTCATACAGTCCATGTCTTGCTGGATTTTCTGTTCACACCTCTCCAGCCGCTCTTCAAGGCCCGGTTATCTTCCCTCAGTAGGAGTTCTGTTCCCTAATTTCCTTCATGTCTTTCAGGAGGCCCTGAATTGTGTCCTCCAAACACACATGCTGACCGACGCTACCGGTAGATGCTTTGGCAGTTGCCCTACCATGTTCGCAATCTTCTAAATCTGCCGGAGGGGGGGGGGGGGGGGGAAGTTCCACTTTAGCTTTTGCATCTCCTCTTCTGATGGTGTGATTCTTATGCTAATGGCCTGAAATGGGAATCAAATGTTAGCATAGCTTCCTATGTGTAAAGCATAGCTGTGTGTGTGGTAAATAACATACTTCTGTTGGTTATACAACAGCCGACTATTGGTTAACGAATACGTTACAGTGAGTTGCAGAACAGCCCATTA